>NW_020869300.1:798752-803752 GCF_003789085.1 Penaeus vannamei | reverse complement strand
GATAATGATTATAGTAATAATAATGAGGATAGTGAATATAGTAATAATGATAAGGATAATAAATATAGTAACAATGATAAGGATACGGATTATAGTAATAATGATAAGTCTAATGATTATAAGAATAATGATAATGATGTTAATAACAATAACAATGATAATGACATTTATAATACTAGTAATAATAGCAACAACAATGATACTATTAACAATAACTAGACGCACTGAGAGATCGACAAGGTAATAAAATAATAATGGCAGTAGGAGTAATTATTATTGCATCAGTTACCCCTAATACCTTGTTGATAGGGGTAACTGATGCAATAATATTTTTAAAATCCTGTCATGGTCCCATTCACCACCATAACATAACTTCCTTGGCGGAGGTAATAATAATAATGATTATGATAAAGATAATGATGATGATGATTTTAATGATATTTGTAATAACAATAGCATTAGTAGAAGTAGTAGTAGTAGTAAAGATAACGATAATAATGGTAATGATAACAATAATGGTAATAATGATGGTAATAGTAACAATAGTAATAATGATAACAACTACAACAACAACAAGGATAGTGATTGTCTTTATTACGATCATTATCATCATTGTTGGTATCATCGTTCTCATTATCATCAGTGATAATGAAGAGAATTGATAATAACGAGGATGATATTGATGATAACAATGCTAATAATAATAATACTCATAATGATGATAATGATGATGATAATGATAATAACAAGGATAATAATAGTAATAAAATAATAATGACAATAATGATGACAATGATGATGATGATAATAATAATAATAATAATAATAATATAATAATAATGATAATAATAATAATGATAATAATAATGACAATGATAGCAGTAATAATAATAACAATAATAATAATAATAATAATAATAGTAATAATAATAATTTTAGTAGTAATGATAATAATAATAATAATAATGATAATAATAATAATAATAATAATAATAATAATAATAATAATAATAATAATAATAATAATAATAATAATAATAATAATAATAATAATAATAATAATAATAATAATAATAATAATAATGATAATAATAATGATAATGACAGCAGTAATAATAATGATAATAATAGTGATGATGATGAAGATGATAATGATAATAATGACAGTAATTGCACATTCATAATGACAATGATGCCAATAACAATAATAATTAAGGTGATAGAATGGATAACGATAATCATAATAAGGATAATTATGATAGTAATGGTAATAGTTATGACCATTGTTATGGATAGATACTTTAATGCAGTGGTTCCCAAATCATTTTATTCTGAGACCACCGAGTGATATATAATAATCTCTGAGGGCTTGTTCTGTGACAGTTATTTTTTTCAGATTCAATTATCGAATAATATATAACAGTGTCATTAGCTATAGGACAAGAACGCTTTCTGGAAAGATTCCAATTTATTGATATGTGAGATAAATATATATAGGTACTGTATGTGAGATAAATTTACAGTTTAATTCGTCGTCAAAATTTTCATATTACTAAACTGCCCCTGGAAAGTACCCCGAGGCCAGGTTGGGACTCCTATTCTCATGAGTTTACCCTGTAATCTTTCGTTTTCTATGAATGAGCATCCTTTAGGTTTTCTTTAAAGTAATTTCTTTTTTCTTTATCATTGAAATATCCCTTTTCATATCCATGGTTGAACGAATTTTCTTTATCACTGAAATATTCCTTTCATGTCCATGATTGAACGAAATGTATCCAGTTCAAGTTTTATTATAAATAATATTAGTTTTCTCTTCTAACAAATTACAAGTCACGTTCTCACTGTCATTTCGAAAATATACCCAGAGAATGAAAACATTTTATTTCTCACATGACATAACAAAACTTATAATCTAAAAAAAATACAATAGATAGATATGAAATGTTTTAATCCAGGCACACGTGACTTGGTTAACATTGTGAGTGGTTGAAACTTCTAGAAAGTAAATATTCGTCCTTATTTAGTATTATTGCTATTATTATCATGTTAATGATGATGATGATAATGGTAATGGTAATGCTAATAATGATAGTAATGATAATGATAATGATCATAATAAAAATGATAATAATGAAAATTATAATAATGATAATGATAATGATGATAATCATAACAATGAAAACAATAGTAATAACAACAATAAAGAAAATAATAATAACAAAAATGATAATAATGATAACGGTAACAGTGATAATGATAGCAATGATAATGATAATAATGATGATAATAACAATAGTAGCAGCATTAATAACAAGAATAATAAGAATGATAACCATAACCATGATGATAATGATGATAATAATGATAATAACCATGGTGATAATGATAATATTAATAGTAACAATAATAAAGGCAGGAATAGTAAATAACGAATAATAATGATCATAATGCGGACGATGGTGATGATAATGATATCAATAATGAAAATAATTATTGTTATAACAATAGTGATGATGATGATAATAATATCAATAATGATAATAATAATAATAATAATAATAATAATAATAATAATGATAATAATAATGATAAGAATGATAATGATAACAACAACATTAACAATAATAATAATAATGATAACAAAATGGTGATAGCGATAAAGATGCTAATAATGATAGTAATATCAGTCATTATGATAATAATAAAAAACAGTAATAATCATAACAAAAGCAAGATCTATGATAATGGAAATAATGATAACAATAATTTAAAAAATATAATGATGACAAAATAATAATAATGACGACAATGATGGTTATAATGATGACAATTATAATGATAATAGAAATGATGATGATGATAATTGTGATAGTAATAGTAATGATAATGATAGTAATAAAGATATAATATAATCATAGTAATAATGATAATGATGATCAAGATTAAAATAATAATAACAATGATATTAATGAAGATGTTAATGATGATGACGATAATAACAATAATAGTAGTAATGATATAATGATGATAACAATGATAATGACAATAGCGACAATAAAAAAGGTAAAAATGATAATGATAATAATGATAAGACTACTACTGCTACTAATAGTAATGTTAATATAATTACCAACATTACATTGATAGTGATAAGAATGGCAACAATAATGATAATGATAATGACACTAATAATGATTATGGTAATGATGATAAAATAATAATGATAATGACAATAATAATAATGATAACAATGATAATGATGATGACAATAGTAATAATAATGATAGTAATAATAATAATAATAATGATAGTAATGATAATAATAATAATTACAGTGATTGTACTACTAATAATGATTACAATGATTGTACTAATAATAATGATAAAAATGATTGTGATAGAAATGATAATCATAATAATGATAGCATTAATGATAATAATGATAGTAACAGATGATTACAACTATAGAGATAAAAGTTATGATGATACTACTACTACTAATAATAAGAACAGTAGTAATCATAATAATAACAATAATGATAACAATAATAATAAATAATAAAATAATATATCATCATCATCAATCATATCATCATCAATCATCATCATCATCATCATCATCATTATCATCATCATCATCATCATCATCATCATCATCACATCATCATCATCATTATAATAATTGCTTATAATATTAATGATCATACTAATAATGATAGTGATAACAATAATATGAAAATAAGGCTAATGATAATAACAATGGCAGTATCAGTAATAATGATAACAATGATAACAATAATAATGATAATTTTTATGATGATATAAACAATAAAAGTAAAGATGATGATAACTGTAATAGTAATAATAATAATGACGATTATGGATTATGGATTACGGCAACAACATTATTACTATTACTATTACTAATATTACTACTACTTATAATAATAGTGATTATAATAATACTGATAGTAAAAACATTAATAATAACAATTATAATTGTAGTGATAATAATGACAGTGATGATACTATTGATAATAATGATAATGATAACAATAACAAAGATAAAAATTATGATAAAAAACAACAATAATAGCAATAACAGTGATAACGACGATGATGATCATAATCATAGTTATATGAATAATGATAATGATAATAATGATAATTATAATAATAATAGTAATAGTAATAATATAAACATTAATAATAATAGTAGTAATGATGATAATGATAATAATGATAACATTAATAACAATAATGATAATGCTATTATCATTGCTATTAATATAATTATTTTTATCGTTATCATTATCATTATTACTATCAATGATACCATTTATATTGACTGATAATAGGAATTACCATCACCTTAATAAGGTTGTAACTATCATTATGATTAACAAAATTTGTAGTAGCAGCAGTAGTATCACTATAACATTGTTATTGTTATTCTTGCTAATATTACTATCACCATTGTTCTTCGATAGTACAGTATTTAATTCAGAATAAGTAAACATATCAGTGTAGGTTATCACAGACACGGATGAAGGTGATTTAGAATGAAAAGTGAGATAAAGAAAGCGACAAGAGGATAAGAAGAGAGAGCCGGGATAAAACGATTGTACTTCAGAATATACTTGCATTTCAAGTACGTTTTATAAATATCCACAAGTATGTTTAAGTATTTGCGATACTAGATGGTTTTGATGATAATAAATTATTCAAAATCCGATTCATGATTTTGTTTAACTTGATGTGGGATATGTGTTTTATGCAATAAACGATTGTGTTGAGTCGTGTCAGTGTGAAAAAATACAGTTTTCTTCTGTTAATTGCCAAATTTACTGTTTCTAGCTAGTGTAAATTCGTATTTTATTCCGTTTATTCTGCATCGTTAAGGCGCTCAAGCTCCTACTTGAAGACCACTATTCAAACACTTGCCTTAGGTCAGCCCATTATATAATATTACAGCAGTTCTTGTAAACAGAGATCTTTTG
>NW_020869300.1:776252-793752 GCF_003789085.1 Penaeus vannamei | reverse complement strand
CACTTCTTTCCCTTCCCCATCTTCCCCTTCCTTCCTTCCTCTCTCCCTCTTTCCCTTTCCTTCCTCCCCTGCCCCCCTTCCTTCTCACTCCCCCTCCTCCCTTTCCTTCCCACTTCCCTGCCCTCCCCTTCTTCTCATCCTCCCCCCCCTCCCCCTCCCCCTCCTTCTTCCTCTCCTCCCCTCCCTTCCTTCCTCACCTCCCTCACTGTCCCTCTCCCCTCCCCCTCCTTCCTCACTCCCCTCTCCCTTCCTTCCTCCTCACTCCCCTCCCCTCTTCTTTCCCTCCTCCTCACTTCCCTCCCCTTCCTTCCTCATCCCGTCCCTCTTCCCTTCCTTCCCCACTCCCTTCCTTTCCCTCACCCCTCCCCTCCTTCCTTCCTCACTCCCCCCCTTCCTCTTCCCCTCCCCCTCCCTCCCCTTCCTTCCTCACTTCCCCTCCTCCCGCTTCTTCCTACTCCCCTCCCTCTTCCTTCCCTCACTCCCTCCCCCGCCCCTTCCTTCCCTCACTCCTCTTCTTTCCCTCACTCCCCCTCTCCCTCCTTCCTTCCCTCACTTCCCCCTCCCCCCTCCCGCTTTTCTCCACGCCAAACCCACACCTGTTCTGGATTCGCGACTGGAGAGCTCGCGCTGCGCCTAATTACTAGGAATTTGCGCGATCGTTGCTGCAGCGAGGACGGCGTCTGAGGCGAGGAAAGGCGGGGCCGCGAGTTGCAACGGGCGTGTGTGGCTTGGAGAGCAATGGAAAAGTTAGTGTTTTGAGTTTGTGCGCATACATACACACTCAAACAAACACACATACACACACACACACGCTCACACATATACATACACACACACGTATACATACACACACACGTATACATACACACACATATCCATACACACACACGTATACATACACACACACGTATACATACACACACGTATACATACACACACATATACATACACACACACACACACACACACACACACACAACACACACAACACACACACACACACACACAACACACACATACAACACACAAACACACATATACATACAAACACACACACACATATACAAACACCACCCACACATATGTATGTTATATAGATACGATCGGCCTCCAACTGCGGCACTTGTTGAGGCAAATTCCTCCGCGAGAGCCGAAGGAGAGGATAGGATGACCCTGTTGCTGGAGGAGTCCCGAGGGAGGAACGTGAGACGCGACCTCCTCCTCCACCAGGACACGGCCGGGGTTGGGTCCTGTTGCCGTACGAAGGGCGGCCGAGGTCCGCTGCGGCCGTTTGGTTGTTTTGTTTTGTTTTCGTTTTCGGTCGTCGTTGGGTTTTGTGCTGTGGTTGGTGTTGGCGGGTGAGGGGTGGGTTTGGAGGATGGGTTTTGTAGTATAGGCTACGATATATATATATATATATATATATATATATATATATATATATATATATAATATATAATATATACATACAGACAGACAGGCAATCAGACGTACACACACACACACACGCATGTATAGTATATATATATGTGTGTGTCTGTTTGTTTGTGTGTATGTGCATGTTTTTTTTTTCTTTTTTCCCTCTGATAACCGTAGTGTTTTCTTCTGTTCAACGAGTTGTGAGCGATATTTGTGTATTTGAGCCTTTATTGGCATTTCCTTACGGCGTCGAGGTCTCTGTTGAATTCCGTGCCAGACCGACCCTTGCTGTAGATGCCGGCGTAAAGTTAGCTCCGTGTGACTTTCCAGCGCGGCCTTGGGGGTGGGGGTGGGGGGGGGAGACCGGTAATGTTAGCCGAGAACGTCGAATATTTGTGGAAAATCTGTCCTCTTTCCCTCTGTGTTTAGTCACTGTGACGTCACCCATGCTGTGCCTTCCTTGGGTCTTTTTTTTAAATTTATTTATGTACCGAGGGTCTTGTTTTTTTTATTTATTTATATACCGTGTTTCGTCACCTTTTTTATGATTTTGGATTTGAATTCTGCGTTTCATGTCGTCGGATCCCCGGTTTAATTGCTTCATTTCGTTGTTTTGTTAGATTGCGTCATCCATTTGGGTTATTTCCTCGTTTCTGCCGCGAATTGGATTTGTCTTCTTATGCAATGAGTTACCCGGCCAGCTCTCGGGTTGCGTGTGCCGGGATTAATGTGTCCCGGGATATTATGCGTTATGTGGCTAAGTTAAGTGGCGAAGTGGCGAGCAGAGGTGAAGGTAGGCCTACGTACACGAGCCTGTGAGTTTGCTCTTAACCATCATATACGGCGTATTGGCAGACACGTTGGGTTTTCAAAGAGTTGCTTGCGGTCTGCTTTTTATTTGCCTGGTTATAGGCTTTCTGCGAGTCTTGTCAAGTTTTTTTTTTTTTTTTTTTTTTTTTTTTTTTTTTTTTTTTTGTAAGCATGCATGCGTGTCTGTATATCGATATCCTTGTGGAAGCATGCGCGGACCTGTGTGTGCCTGTGCACATTTTGGTAGCGAGTACCTGGTATCACAAGCCAGTCTGACAGTCATGTATGATAAGGTCAACAGGTGAGCTGTTACACAGGTGTACATTCAGGCTCGTTAGAACGAAAGATGCGAGGAAAGTAGTGCGAACTTGGAAGCATAAATAGGTCAGTAGAATCCTGTTTTTTTATTTCATTCATTTATTTTTTTTATTTTTTTTTTTTTTTGAGAGAGAGACGAGAGAGAAAGAGAGAGAGAGAGAGAGAGAGAGAGAGAGAGAGAGAGAGAGAGAGAGAGAGAGAGAGAGAGAGAGAGAGAGAGATACAGCATGGGCTGTGGCAAGCACAGTATTTAGACTGCATGTAAAGTAGATACAACATGGGCTGCGGCAAGCATACCATTTAATTGATGAGGCGGTTCTTATTGTCAGTACCAGATATACTCGTTCAGTCAGTCTGATACTGTTGCAACGTGAAACTATTTTTAGGATGAGATTCCTGGGTCACTTTGCAAGAGGCTAGTCATGGTCGTGGACAAAATTCTCGGATGTGTTTGATGTTCTAATGTCTTATTTTCTCAATCATTTTGCTATAGTTGTTGTTTTTGTTGTCCATATTCAGTAGTAATATTGTTAGGTATTAGTATTGTTACCATTTCTACTGTTTTATGAATATTTTTTTTACCATCGCAAGAAAGAGCAACCGACTTAATCATATCCTATCTCTCTCCCACCTCCCCTTATCATATCTTCACACCCCCACCCATCTCTCTCCCACCTCCCATTATCATATCCTACACCCCACCCCCTCTCTCCCCACCTCCTGTATCACATCCTTCTACACCCCCACCTCCTCTCTCCACCTCCCTTTATCATATCCTTCTACACCCCCACCCCCACCCTCTCTCCCCCACCTCCTGTATCACATCCTTATACACCCCCCCTCTCCCCCACCACTTTATCATATCCTTCTATAACCCCTCTTTTATAATCCTTCACCCCCCACCCCCACCCCCTCTCTCCCCCCACCTCACCTCCGACACATGAACCTCGGTACATTTACTCACAGCTTTCGAGCAGGAGAGACTTAATCATATCCTATACCCACCCCCTCTCTCTCCCCACCTCCCTTTATCATATCCTTCTACACCCCCACCCCCTCTCCTCTCCCACCTCCATATCATATCCTTCTACACCCCACCCCCTCTCTCCCACCCACTTTATCATTCTATTAACCCCCTCTCTCCCCACCTCCCTTTGTCATATCCTTCTACACCCCCACCCATCTCTCTCCCCACCCACTTTATCATATCCTTCTATAACCCCTCTTCTCCCCACCTCCCTTTATCACATCCTTCTACACCCCCCCTCTCTCCCCCACCTCACTCCCGACACATAAACCTCGGTACATTTGCACACGCTTTCGAAGAGAGGGGACTTCCGCGCAGACATTGGCGAGTACGCCCTTCGTCTCTCGATCACGGCGAAGGAACCAGAAGCCGTCTAGACAGTAGGCTGGGCGCTTTCTCCGAGAGAATGCAGGAGTACTTGGAAGGAAAGGGGGGGTGAGGGAGGGAGGGAGGGAGGGGAAGGGGGGCGAGGGGAGAACTGGAATTACTGGGTCGGGTTGAACGGGGGAAGGTAGGTGGGTGGGTGGGAGGGGGAAGGGGGAAGGTAGGTGGGGAGGGGGTCTGGGTCGGTGTGTTGAAGGGGGGAGGTAGGTGGGTGGGGGCGTACGCGTGCATGGGCGTGCTTGACCCGATGTAGTACAAGGTGAAGATGTGACACGGATTCGTGGGAGCTTCCTTGGTGCTCCATATTTGGCGAAGGGTGAGGATCGCGTGTGGGATTATAGGCCTATGTATGATTGTTGTGTGTTTTTCTTTTTCATTTGTTTAGTTTTGTGTTTTAAAGTGTAGTTTGTTCACAGGTTGTAATTCTTCCCCGTTATCTGTTTTTTTTCGTATTTATTTATTTTTGATACATAGTCCTATAACTTTTTTCCCCTCTTTATAGATTTTTTCTCCGCTCTATCTCTTGCAACTAGATATTGGCCGGCATCTCGAAGCAACATTTTTCTTTACTCTTTCTTCTTCTTCTTCAAAATTCCGCCTCTCGACTCGAGAATTGGCAAACATCACGGTGACATACTGCCATTTTTTCTTGCGCTGGCGAAGACGAGACACGGTGTCTGCGGAATGAATCGAAGAATTGAGTCAGCTGATGATCTATTTAAATGGGATGGGTCTATGGAGGGATGGGGATGGGGGGGTGATGGGGATGGTGATTAGGGATGGGGGTGTATGAGGGGATGGGGTGTATGAGGGGAGGGGTGTATGAGGGGATGGGGTGGTTTAGGGGTGTGGGGTGGGGTTATGAGGGATGGAGGGGGATTGGGGGTGCTTGTTGAAGATACGGGAAGCTCGTGGTCAGTTTTTGATTGACTTTTTATGATGTATTTTCGGGTTATGGCCGTCCGTGTGGGTGGGCAGTGTTTGTTTTCAATACGTGCATCCATCTTTTGATTTTTGGTGTCTAGGTGAGTGTGTATCCGGGTGAATTTGCGTTTATTTAAATACGGCTGTTTAGGTGGATATGTACGTACGTTTGGTTAGGTGGATACGTGCGTTTTTAGATAGTACGTGGCTTCATGTGCGTGCTTTGTTTAGACGTTCATTAGTGGTACGTACGTTTGGTTTAGGTTGGACATACGTGCGTAGGTGGATATGTACGTACGTTTGGTTTAGGTGGATATGTACGTGCGTTTGGTTTAGGTGGATATGTCCGTGCGTTTGGTTTATGGGTTTTTGGTTTAGGGGATATGTACGTGCGTTTGGTTTAGGTGGTTTAGTGCGTTTGGTTTAGGTGGATATGTACGTGCGTTTTAGTGGATATGTACGTTGCGTTTGGTTTAGTGGATATGTACGTTACGTTGGTTTAGGTGATATGTACGTAGTTTTAGGTGGATATGTACGTGCGTTTGGTTTAGGTGGATATGTACGTGCGTTTGGTTTAGGTGGATATGTACGTACGTTTGGTTTAGGTGGATATGTACGTGCGTTTGGTTTAGGTGGATATGTACGTGGGTTTATATGTACGTACGTTTGTTAGGTTAACGTACGTAGGTTTGGTTTAGGCGTTCATGTCCGTACGTTTGGTTAAGCCGTTCATGTACGTGCGTTTGGTTAAGCCGTTCATGTACGTACAATTGGTTTAGGCGTTCATGTGCGTACCGTTGGTTTAGGCGTTCGTGTACGTGCGTTTGGTTTAGGCGTTCGTGTACTTACGTTTGGTTTAGGCGTGCGTATACGTACGCTTGGTTTTGGCGTTCGTGTAGGTACGTTTCGTTCAAGCGTTCATGTACGTACGTTTGGCCTAGGTGGCTATGTATGTGTGCAAGGTATGTGTTTATCTTCACACGCACGACCGCGCTGCGCATGGTCGAGCCTCCACGGCGACGCCACCTCACTCCGCGCCGGGCCGGGAGGAGGGCGTGCACTCGGCTCGTACGTTAGCTGCGGCGGGCGGCGGTGACTCACTCGCCAGCGGCCACTCGGCGCTCTGTGCTTGTGCTTGCTTTGCTGTTTTTTTTTTTTTTGGGGGGGGGGTTCGTTGTTTTTTGCTGGTGTATTCGTGGGTTTGTTAGTTTTTTTTTTTTTTTTTTTTTTGGATGGTATTTTTCGTTTTTTTTTTTTTTTTTTTTTTTTGCGGGGTGTGTTTATTTTTTATTTATTATTATTTTTTTTTTATTTGGATCTTTCTCTCGTTTGTGCTTCCTCCATTTTATTTTTCCTGACCCTTTATTTCTCTGTCTTCTCCCTTTTCTATTCCTTTCTCGTTTCATTTAGTATTCACCCTACTCCACCCCGTTTCCTCCTCATTCACCTTTTTTTCTTCTTCCTCATTCTCCTCCCTTTCTCCTCTCCTCTCCCCCTCCTCTCCTCTCTCCTCCTCCTCCTCCTCTCCTCTCTCCTCCTCCCCCCTCCTCCTCCTCCCTCCTCCTCCTCCTCCTCCTCCTCCTCCTCCTCTCTCCCCCTCCTCCCCCTCCTCCGCCTCACTGGCCTCTCGCTGGCTCCGTATCTCTCTTGTTGCAAGAACTCATTATGCAAGAGAGGCACTGACCTCGAGCCACGGCGTCCTGGCACTCACGGTCCGTCGTAGGCTTCTCTTATCGTTGGTTCGAGGATCTGGCTGGAGGAGGGGGGTAGGGAGGGAGGAGGAAAGGGGAAGGGGGAGGTGGAGGGAAGGAGGGAGGGAGGGTGGGAGGGTGGAAAAGGGAGAGGAGGAGGGTGGAAGGAAGGTGAAAGGTGGGAAGGAGGGAGGAGGGGTGGTGGGTGGAAAGGAGAAGGTGGGTGGGTGAGAGGAGAGAGAGAAAGAAATATAGTAGAGATAAATATTGTGTAAAATAAGAAAGAAGAGAGAGAGAGAGAGAGCACATCGGGCAAAGTAGAGAGGAGAGGGAAATAAGTCAATAAATACAGAAAAGCTTGGACATCACATCTCTCTCCTGTAAATCACAGACGGAGATAAGACAATGAAGTAAAATATTATAGGAGCAATAAAACTTGGGCAAGAGTGCTATTAAGTCCTCTGCATAGTCTCCCAGCGACTGCTTTTTCTCTCTTTCTCTTCTCTTTGCGCGCTTCATTCATTTATTCACTAATTCATCCATCCATCCATCCGTCCAGTTTGTCTATGAGTGTATTTCCCGTCTTCTTTTCTCTCTCTCTTTTTCTCCTTTCATCCCGTTTCCCCCTCTCCTCAGATTTTCTCATCTCTCTCTCTTCTTTTCTCGTCTTCTCTCCCCCTCCCTTTTTCTCTCTCTTCTCTTCTCTCCCTCGCCCTCTCTCTCTACTCTTCTCTTTTTCTCTTCCTCTCTCACTTTCTCTTCTGTTCCTCGCCCTCTCTCTCTCTCCGGCTCTCTCTTCTACCTCGTACTAACTCCTATCTCCCCTCCCCTCCCCCTCCCCCCATTCGTTCATACCAGGTCGTGACTCGGAGGTCGTGACCAGAGAAAGGCATCTCTGTAGGTCGTGCAACATCTGGGGAAGGGGGAATAAAGGGGAAAAGGGGGAAGGAGGGTAGAGGAAAGAGGGAATAGGGGAAAAGGGAGCGAGGGAGAGAATCTTTTTAGAGGAGAGATTTAACTTCTTTTTAAGGGATTGTGGGGGCGGGGTATCGGTGCTTAGGCCTGTTATATGGTTTAGGGAAACAATTACATATTTTCGAATTGTTTACGTTTTTTTTTTTTTTTTAGTTTCTTTTTTTACTAATTTCGTTTCTGGTGGCAAAGGGGCTCAGCTGATTTTGTAATACATGACCCCTGTTTAGTCATGCAGATACAGTCATTCATTCTTTTATACCCTGGCTGGGAGAAGGAGTTTGTAACCCTTTTTAATGTAGTGTTTTGTTATAGTTCGTCTTTGTGTTCTTGTTATTGCTGACACTATTAGCTCTGCTGTTACCATTCCTATTACTACTGTTATTACAACTACAATTACTACTATTACTACTACTATTACTTCTACTACTATTACTATTACAACTGCTGCTGCTGCTATTATCATTATTGTTGTTATTGCTGTTGCTTTTATTATCATTGATTTTATGATAATAATAATTAGAAGGTAAAGTTCATGATGCATGTATGGATTTTAGATTAGATTTTGTTTTTTTTTTTATTTAGATTTATTTTTATATAAAGAATAATACTTGTGGACTCAGAAGCATCATATGCTTTCACTTCTTTACTTCCTTGTTTATTTCATCATGCATTCGGTCATGCATTCAGTTATTTTCTTGACGATTACATTTCTGCTACTAATTCTGCTATTACTACTACTACTACTGTTTCTACTACTACTACTACTACTACTGCTACTACTGCTACTACTACTACTACTACTACTACTACTACTACTACTACTACTACTACTACTACTACTACTACTACCATTACTACTACTACAACTACAACAACAATTACTACTATTTCTACTACTACTGCTTCTAATTTCGTTGCTACCTGGTGATAAACAATGGATTTTTGAAATATATATTTATTGACATTTATAGATATCTTGTTTGCTTTTGTTTAGATGAGGTTCTTTCGGTTTGTTTGTTTATGGTTGACTTGTTGATCATGCGTCGTCGCGTTTCTTATCTGCGATATCAGCTGACGCATTTCTCAGCTGATAAGATTGATGTGGACTGAAAAGGTGATAGGTGGTCGGTGATTGGTCGTAGGTGATAGTTCCTGGTGCTGTGGTCGTGTGGTGGTGCAGTTCGGTCGCTCTTGTTGTCTGTCTGTCTGTCTTCCTCTTTTCTGTCTCTGTGATTGTTCTTTATTGCTTTTCTGTTGTCTGTTTAGCTGTCTGTCTGATTGGTTGTCTCCTCCATTCGCAGTCTATCTTGTGTTTTCGTCTTCTGTTGTCAGTCTCTTTCTCTCACTTCGTTCGTTTAATTAGTTATTCACTCAGTCATTTATTTATTCACCCATTCACCCACTCAGATATCTACTCACTAGCTCGCTCACTCTCATGCTCACTCACTCACTCATTCATTCACCCACTTACTCACTCACTCATTTTCTTGCTCATTCACTCACTTACTCACCCACTTACTCACTCATCCACCCACCCACCCACCCACCACCCACCCACCCAATCATGGACTTCACATGAAAGCTAGTATAAAGACTGAATCGCTTTTTTTCCTCCCAGGCTTGTGATTTCTCTCATTTTTATTCGTAAAGAACGTGATTTAATTGAGGGAACATGTTCGTTGCTTTTCACGCAATATATAACTTTTTATTACGCGTTTATGTGCACAGACGTTTGTGCGTTCAATCGGAAATTTATAGTATTATTACCTCGACCGAGTCTGAGAAACGAGAGAGAGAGAGAGCGGGCGAGAGGAGGGAGGGAGGAGAGAGAGAGAGAGAGAGAGAGAGAGAGAGAGAGAGAGAGAGAGAGAGAGAGAGAGAGAGAGAGAGAGAGAGAGAGAGAGAGAGAGAGAGTGAGTGAGTGAGTGAGTGAGTATGTTTTATGTATATATATAACAACATATTGATAGAGGGATAGATTTACAGGCACATGAACAGATACACACACAGCCATACACACAAGAAAAGTCCAAATTAGGACTTGGAAGCGAGAGAGAAAAACACTGACAAAGGCAGAAAAGCAGACACTGACACAGACATAGAGACAGACAGACAATATAGAATAGAGGAAAGGAAAGAAAGAGACAGGCAAGGAGAAGAGAAACCCGCGGCCATTCATTATCATTCCCCGGCTCCGTGAGAAAGCAGCTTTCTTCTCGTTGGCACTCAGGGTTGCCACCAGTGCCACCGGAAGCCCCGTTCAGGAATCCTGCCGCCGACCGCCACCTTCCGCCAGAAACAACGCGGCCGTTTCTCCGAGTTCGTAATTATAGGATAAAGAAATGTTAATAAAGAGGTAGATAGAAATGTGAAAGTAGATAGGAAATTGATAAGAGGTGATAGGGTGGATAGAATATTGATAAAGGATAGAATATTGATAAAGAGGTGGATAGGAATATTGATAAAGAGGTAGATAGGAATATTGATAAAGAGGTAGAAAAAAATAATGATAAAAAGGTAGGTAGAAATATTGGTAAAAAAGGTAGATAGAAATATTGATAAAGAGGTAGATAAAAATAATGATAAAAGGGTAGATAGAAATATTGATAATGAGGTAGATAAGAATAATTATAAAATGGTAGATAGAAATATTGATAAAGAAGTAGATAGAAATATTCTGGCTTCTTCTTCCGGCGGCAGATATTATTTCATTTAGAGTTAATTGATCTTTAAATGCCTCTGGAAACGATCATAGGCCTATATAGATATCCCGAGACCGCGATTGACCTCCAAATGGCTCCATAAACGGTAATAGGCCTATATTTTTTCCCCCTTCCAGATCACGCCCGTAGGCTCTTCAACATGATTGGCAGATTTGAATTACGGTTTTTTTGGAAGTCGGTTAAACGGTCGATCGTCCGGTGATTGAGGCGGTGATTGAGGCTCTTTCGGCGATAATGGTCGTGTTTTCGTTAATCGGAAGTTTAACGATAATGAAATAATGAAATGAGCCTTTTACGTGGATTGGCAGGTCGGAAGTTTAACGACGGAATAATGAAATGGGGCTTTTAAATGGTTTGGCGGAATTCTTTTGTTATTGTTGTTTTATGATGTGGGTGTATGTTTGGGTATCGTCACTATCGACATTGTTGATGTTATTGTTATTGTTATTGGTGGTATTGTTATCATTGTTGTTGTCGATGGTATCCTTTTTTTTTTTATTTATATTATTTTTTTTTATATTATTATTATTTTATTATTATTATTATTTTGACATCGCAAATTACGCTTGATGATACTTCCCTATATGTAATTAAGACAAATTAATTAACTGGCTCCACTTGATGAGACCATGAGGACAAGTTTATGCATGTTTGACTGTCAACTCTGCCAATTGAAGTTCAGTTGGAGGAAGGGGGGGGGGAGGGTAGGGGGAGATGCAGCGAATTCCTGGTAAAGAAAGTAATTTACTTGGCATGATTAACTTTCACATGACTTTTGGTATATCCATTTGCGTCTGAATTATTATTTTTTTGTTTGGTTTTCTTTCTAATGTTTAGATTATTTCTTTTGTTTGTCTTTCTAGATTATTCCTTTTGTTTATGTCTTTCCTCGGTTCCTTGTTTTCTTTTGCTTCTTTCTCTCCTTTGGTTTACTCCTTTGCTTCTTTTGGTCTCTGCTTCTCTCTCTTACGCTAGTTTATTCGTTTTCTCTCTCTTCCTCCCCCCTCCCCCTTTTTCGTTTTCTTTCTCCTCCCTTTTCTGTTTCTTCCTCACCCTCCGCTTCCTTATAGTGTATAGAATATATGCATAGAGTTTAATGCAGTCGTTCTGTTTCTCCCTTTCCGTTATCGAAGAGGAATATCATCATCCAGGACCGTAAAAATGCGCTATAAAGACGGAGAGGAGGAGGAGGAGAAGAGAGAGGAGGAGGGGAGGGGAGGAGGAGGAGGAGGGAGGGAGGAGGCGGAGAGGAGGATGGGGAGGGGAGGAGGAGGAGGGGGAGGAGAGGAAGAGGAGGAAACAACACAGGAGGTTGGGTTGGTGGTGGTGGTGTAGTATGGTTGGTGGTGTAGGAGGCGGCGGCGGTTGGAGTGAGGACGAGAAGGAGAAGAAGAAAAAGAAAAAGGAAGGAGAAGGAGACTGGGGGGGGGCGAGGAGGAAGAGGAAGGGTAAGCGGCAAAGAAGGAGGAGGATAAAAAAAAAAATAGGACTGGCGAGAGGCAGAGGCAGACCGAACGAGACAGACAGGCAGGCTGAAAAAAGGAAGGTCCTCCACTAATATTTTACAGTAGGTCCAGTTATAGCTCGACTGAGCTCGTTTGTCAAGGAAACAGATGCCTTGTCTGTGCCTTGGAGAGTCGGGTCGAGGCCCATTCGCACGTAGGTCACCCTTGGGAGAGACTGATCTAAGGCTGAAGGTTTTATTTGGTACTCTTGGGTACCGCGGGGAGAAGTAAATTTGGTTTTGAAGAATAAGCGTAACTTATGTGGTTGCACGCGTGTGTCTGCGTTAAATTGTACTTGTATTTATTACGTATTGCATAATATGATGTATATTTTCTCTTTGGGTGTCTATAAACAGAGGTAACTTATGTGGCTGCACGAATACATGCATACGTGTGTCTGCGTTGAATTGTACTTGTATTTATTACGTATCGTATGATGTGATGTGTATTTTCTGTGTACGTGTCTATAAACAAGAGTGTATATTTGAGAGGTTTGTATCGTCTTCGCCCGACCAAGCAGGCAAGGCGGTCGGGACGCGAAGTGGAAACCTCATGCAAAACGAAATGTCGGTTCGAAATGAGGAACGATGAACTGGCTTTTTTTAATGGCCAGAAAATGGTGAAACTTCTGAGTGGGTTGATTGTCCCGAGGCTCGAAGCGGGGCGTGGTGGGGGGCGGGGACGGGGGCGGGGGCGGCTTGGAGGGGGTCAATTTTGGAACTCGGAGCGCAAGGGAAAATATAAGTGGATTGTGAATTTCGTTTGTCTGTGTTCGTTTTGTGGTCTCTTTGCTGTTTTGGTGTTTTTTTTTTCTCCCCTCTTATATTTTTGTGCTTTTTTATGTTTTACTTTATTTCTTGTCTTTTTTTCTCCCATCTTATTCTCTTCTTTTTCCCTCTTCGTCTATTTTTCACGATGTCTTACACCCCATTTTTATTTCACTTTCCCTCTTCCTTAATTTCCTCTTACTCTAATCTCTCCTTTCTTTTTTATGTATATATTTTATTCTCTCTCTCCCTCTTTATCCTTCTCCCTTTCCCTCTCTCCACCCTTTTCTTTCTCTCTCTCTCGCTTCATCGCACTCTCACTCGTTCTCTTGTGTCGCAGATTCATGGCTTTCCTCTTACTCTAATCTCTCCTTTTTTTCTCCCTCTTTATCCTTCTCCCTCTCCCTCCACCCTTTTCTTTCTCTCTCTCTCTCTTCATCGCACTCTCACTCGTTCTCTTGTGTCGCAGATTCATGGCTTTCCTCTTACTCTTGATCTCTCCTTTTTCTCTCTCTCCTTTATCCTTCTCCCTTTCCCTCTCTCCAATCTTTTCTTTCTCTCTCTCTCGCTTCATCGCACTCTCACCCGTTCTCTCGTGTCGCAGATTCATGGCTTTCCTCTTACTCTAATCTCTCCTTTTTTTCTCCCTCTTTATCCTTCTCCCTCTCCCTCTCTCCACCCTTTTCTTTCTCTCTCTCTCTCTCGCTTCATCGCACTCTCACCCGTTCTCTGTGTCGCAGATTCATGGCTTTTCCTCTTACTCTAATCTCTCCTTTTTTCTCCCTCTTTATCCTTCTCCTTTCCTCTCTCCACCCTTTTCTTTCTCTCTCTCTCTCGCTTCATCGCACTCTCACCCGTTCTCTCGTGTCGCAGATTCATGGCTTTCCTCTTACTCTAATCTCTCCTTTTTTCTCCCTCTTTATCCTTCTCCCTTTCCCTCTCTCCACCCTTTTCTTTCTCTCTCTCTCTCGCTTCATCGCACTCTCACCCGTTCTCTTGTGCCGCGGATTCATGGCTTTCCTCTTACTCTAATTTCTCCTTTTTTTCTCCCTCTTTATCCTTCTCCCTTTCCCCTCTCTCCACCCTTTTCTCTCTCTCTCTCTCGCTTCATCGCACTCTCACCCGTTCTCTTGTGCCGCGGATTCATGGCTTTCCTCTTACTCTAATTTCTCCTTTTTTTTCCCCTCTTTATCCTTCTCCCTTTCCCCTCTCTCCACCCTTTTCTCTCTCTCTCTCTCGCTTCATCGCACTCTCACTCGTTCTCTTGTGTCGCAGATTCATGGCGTTTTCGGGATCTTGACGTGAGGGGTTGCGCGGGGGGGGGGACAATATAAATGTCCCTCCCTTTTCTCCCTTTGTTCGCGATGCTGCAGCTAAATCGCGCGACGCATTCAATTGGCCGGTGACATCACTCCTCCCCCCTTCCCTTCTCCCTTCTCCCTCTCTGTCTTTCTTTTTTTTTTATTTCTTTCTTGTCCTGTTTTCGCTCTATCTTTCTTTTTTGTTCTCGCTCTTTATTTTGCTCTCTCTCTTTCTCTTTTGCTGTCCTTTTCTCTCTCTTTTGCTCTCTCTTCTCTCTCTCTCTCTCTCTCTCTCTCTCTCTCTCTCTCTCTCTCTCTCTCTCTCTCTCTCTCTCTCTCTCTCTCTCTCTCTCTCTCTCTCTCTCTCTCTCTCTCCTCTCCCTCCCTCTTCCCTCTCCCTCTCCCTCCCTCTCCTCTCTCTCTCTCTCTCTCTCTCTCTCTCCTCTCTCTCTCTCTCTCTTCTCTCTCTCTCTCTCTCTCTCTCTCTCTCTCTCTCTCTCTCTCTCTCTCTCTCTCCTCTCTCTCTCTCTCTTCTCTCTCTCTTCTCTCTCTCTCTCTCTCTTCCTCTCTCTCTCTCTCTCTCTCTCTCTCTCTCTCCCTCCCTCCCTCCCTTCCTCCCTCCTCCCTCCCTCCCTCCCTCCTCTTCCTTCCTCCCCTCCCTCCTTCCTCCCCCCTCCCTCCTTCCTCCTTTCCTCCTCACTCTCTCGCCCCCTTCTCTCTTCCTTCTCTCTCACCCTCCCTCCCTCCCTCTCTCCTCCTCCCTCCCACTCTTCCTCCCTCCCTCCCGCCAATGGTCGTGTCAGCAACGTACTCTCTCTCGCATTCCTCCATCAACCTTGTCCTCCGCCAGCGTGCCCGTCGCTGCTTCGTCCGCCGCGCCCACACCCCCGAAGACGCCCGTCGCTGCGTCCCGCCCGCGTCGCCCCGGTGGATCTCCTCGCGGAAAAGTCTCGCGTGTGACGTGACTTGGCGAGACGTGACGCGGAGTGGGGGGGGGAGGGGGGGATTTTCGTTCGCCGGCTGTGATGTGGTCGAATGGAAAGAGGTGTTTGGTGGCGGGTTTTTGGGGTGGAGGAAGGGGGGGGGTTGGGTGATAGGTGGGTGGATGGAGGTCAGGGATTGACGGGGTTTTGGGTGGAGGAAGGGGAGGTGGATGGATGGAGGTCAGGGAAGAAGGGATGAAGGAGGGGATGAGGGGAGAGCGAGAGGGAGGAAGAGAGAGGGAGAGATAGGAAGAGGGAGAAGGAAGAAAGGAAGAGAGAGAATAGGTTTGTACAGGAAAGAGAGGACTAGCTATAAAAAAAAACTAAAAACCACAGCTAATATATACGAAAGGGAGATGGAAATAAAACAAAACAGATGAAATAGGAAGAGAGACAAAAGGAGAAAGGGGGCGATGACGGCGCAACGCGTTTTGAAATCGCAAGTTCACCGGCGCGTCACGTGATCGAGTCCCGGCGGGTGACCTGTGGCGGCGACCCGTTGTGACCCGCCCGACCTGCACCTCCCGGGTCTCACGCTCGGCCGAGGGGGGGGGGGGTGAGGGGGGGGGGGGAGAAGGGAGGACTGACCTCGGCGCTGAAACGTACCTGACGAAGCAGCAGGCCGGGAGGTGATCGCACCCGAACCGTAATCATTTTTATTTTTATTATTATTATCTTTTATCAGTTTTCTTTTTCTCTCGTTCGTCGATCGCACCCGAACCGTAATCATTTTTATTTTTATTATTATTTTCTTTTCTATCAGTTTTCTTTTTCTCTGCTTCGTCTCTCTTCCTGCCACCGCTGTCTTGACGTCGGATCCGGATGTCTGGGGAGATGACTGGGCCGGTCACGTGACTTGCACTCGTCCCGCGCGTTTTTGGGAGCAGCGCCGGGGGCGCAAGCGCGCTGACACACAGGTGCGCTTGCGTGTTTGCGGCCAAGGAGCTTAAGACCGTCTTCGCTTTATTTGTATGGTGATGCGCATGGGGACACGCCGCGCGCGCAGGTGTTCAGTTATTCAGGCATGTACACACGCGCGCACGCTAAGACACGCACACTAAAACACGTGGACTTATACGCACACACATACATACACGCATGCGCACACGCACGCACGCGCATACGCGAAACACACGCACGCACACACACAACATACACAAATGCGCCACGCACACACCACACACACACACACACACACACACACACACACACACACACACACACACACACACACACACACACACACACACACACACACACACACACACACACACACACACACACACAGCGAACGCCATGCAAAATTGGATGTGGTCGCCCGTTCAGCCTCGCACGATCCCGCCTCGTTCTTCGGATGTGTGGGTATGTGCGTGGTTTCTTTTGGATTATTCGTATATTCCTGTTTAGCGCCGTTTCCCTTTGCATCTCCTTCAATTTTTCCTTTTTTGCGTGTTTCCTTCTCCCTTGTTTTTTTCCTCGGCGCTGTTTGTTCCTCTTTCGGTCTGTCTTCTTTCTTTTTCTTCTTCTTCCTTTTTTCTTCTTCTTTTATTTATTCTTCTCTTTTTATTCTTCTTCCTTTTTCTCCTTCTTCCCCTTCATTCTTCTTCCTTTTTATTATTTTTCCTCCTCTTTTTTTATTATTCTCTTTTTATTCTTCTTCCCTTTTCTTCTTCTTTTTTCTTCTTCTTCCTCCTCCTCCTCTTCCACTACTTCCTCTTCCTTCCCTTTCTCCCATCTTATCTTTTATCGTCATTTCCCCTCCGTTTAAAAGCTCTTCGCGAGACAGATGGTCGCCAGTCTCTCTCCCCACTCCCTGTGCTCTCACGGCGACTCTCATGACCTTCACACTCCCTTCATTTCTCCTCTTCGCTTCGCCTCTCCTCCTCGCCTCCCCCTTTCTCTGGTTCCTTTCTAGGTAGTTTGTGTGTGTTTTATTATGTTTTTGTTGTTTTTTTAAATGTGTTCCCTCTTTCGGTTGTGGTTTTGTTTTGTATTTTTTTTTTTTTTTTTTTTTATTCGTTTCGTTTCTCCGTCGTTTTGGTTCTTTTTCGTCTTTTTTTGTTTATCTTTCTCTCCTTCTTCGTTGGGGTTCTTTTTCTCTTCTTTTTTTCTCTTCTTCTTTCGCTCATTCTTTCTCTCCCTCCCTCTCTCTTTCGTCGTCTTCACTTTCAGCTTCCCTTTGCCTTTCCTTCCCACTTCATCCTCTCCCTCTTCCTTCCTTTATCATATACTTCTCTCGCCTCCTCTTCTCTTCTCTCTTCGCACTCCCTCTTTCTCCTCATCTCTCTCCTCGTTCTTCTCTCCTCCCTCTGTTGCCCCTCTGGTCTCCCTTCCTTCGTCTCCTCCTCCCACACATCCTCACCCTTGTCTTCCACTGACCTTGTGCTGCCCGGATCACCTTCCCTTTCTCCCTCTTTGTCTCTCTCTCTCTCTCTTTCTTTCTTTCTCTCTCTCTCTCGTTCTTCTTTCTTTCTCTTTTTTTCTCTTTCTCTTTCTTTCTCTTTCTTCGCTTTCTCTCTCTTTCTCTTTCTTTCTTTCTTCTATCTTTCTTGGTCTGTCTGTCTCCTTTTCTTTTACTGTCCTTCTTTTTCTCTTTTCCCTCTCTCTCCTCCCCTCCCTCTCTCCCTCCTCCCCTCCCTTCTCTCCTCTCCTTCTCTCTCTCTCTCTCTCTCT
>NW_020869300.1:768752-771252 GCF_003789085.1 Penaeus vannamei | reverse complement strand
TTTTTTCCTTGTCTGCTCTTATTTCCGCTTCCCTTTTCTCTTTTATCACTTTTGTTTCGTTGTCTGCTCTTATTTCCGCTTCCCTTTTCTCTTTTATCACTTTTTTTCCTGTCTGCTCTTATTTCCGCTTCCCTTCTATTTTGTCACTTTTTTTTCCTGTCTGCTCTTATTTCGCTTTCCCTTTTTCTCTTTTATCACTTTTTTTCCTTGTCTGCTCTTATTTCCCGCTTCCCTTTCTCTTTATCACTTTTTTTCTTTGTCTGCTCTTTATTTCCGCTCCCTTTTCTCTTTATCACTTTTTTTTCCTTGCTGCTCTTATTTCCGCTTCCCTTTTCTCTTGTCACTTTTTTTCCTTGTCTGCTTTATTCCGCTTCCCTTTTCTCTTTGTCACTTTTTTTTCCTTGTCTCTTATTTCCGCTTTCCCTTTCTCTTTTATCACTTTTTTTTCCTTGTCTGCTCTTATTTCGCTTCTTTTCTCTTTATTCACTTTTTTTTCTTGTCTCTCTTATTTCCGCTCCCTTTTCTCTTTTATCACTTTATGCTCTTATTCTCTTTTTCATTTATTTCCGCTTCCCTTTTTTCTTTTATTCACTTTTCGTTGTCTGCTCTTATTTCCGCTTCCGCTTTTCTCTTTTATCACTTTTTTCCTGTCGCCTTATTTCCGCTTCCTTTTTCTCTTTTATCACTTTTTTTCCTTGTCTGCTCTTATTTCCGCTTCCCTTTTCTCTTTTATCATCTTATTTCCGCTTTTTTCTCTTCTTATCGTTATCAGCTCCTCTTATTTTCCGCTTCCCTTTTCTCTTTTATTCTTTTGCTGCTCTTATTTGCTTCCTTTTTCTCTTTATCACTTTTTTTCGCTTGTCTGCTCTTATTTCCGCTTCCCTTTTCTCTTTTATATCCCGCTTCCCTTTTTCTTTTATTTTTTTTTCCTGTCTGCTCTTATTCCGCTTCCCTTTCTCTTTTATCACTTTTTTTTCCTTGTCTGCTCTTATTTCCGCTTCCCTTTTCTCTTTTATCTCTTTTTTTCGTTGTCTGCTCTTATTTCCGCTTCCCTTTTCTCTTTTATCACTTTTTTTTCCTTGTCTGCTCTTATTTCCGCTTCCCTTTCTCTTTTATCACTTTTTTTTCCTTGTCTGCTCTTATTTCCCTTCCCTCTCTTTTATCACTTTTTTTTTCTTGTCTGCTTTATTTCTTCCCCTTTCTTTATCTCTTTTTTTTTTCTTGTCTGCTCTTATTTCCGCTTCCCTTTTCTCTTTTATCACTTTTTTTTTGTCTGCTCTTATTTCCGCTGCTCTTATTTCGCTTCCCTTTTCTCTTTTATCACTTTTTTCCTTGTCTGCTCTTATTTCCGCTTCCCTTTCTCTTTTATCACTTTTTTTCCTTGTCTGCTCTTATTTCCGCTTCCCTTTTCTCTTTTATCACTTTTTTTCCTTGTCTGCTCTTATTTCCGCTTCCCTTTTCTCTTTTATCACTTTTTTTTGTCTGCTCTTATTTCCGCTTCCCTTTTCTCTTTTTATCACTTTTTTTCCTTGTCTTGTCTTCGTTGCGGGTTTATTTTTTATCGTGAAGGTTTTTTTCTGGGATAGTTTCGTTTTTTTTTTTTTTCGTTTTTTTTCATTGTTTTTTCGTTCTTTTCCGAGTGGGAAGATAATCGGGAAGTGATTACTGTTTTCCGAATTTGCAGATTTTCCCGTGTTTTAGCCGAGCGGTCCCGATTTCTCTCCTCTTTTTCATTCAATTCCTCTTCGTCGGGACCCAAGGGGGTTATTTTGAAGAGTTCATTTGTCCATTTTATCGGCTTCGTTGAAAGTTCGCTGCGGCATTAAATCGCGACGGGGGATTAAGTTGAGTTTTTAGAGATTTTTATTTTTTTTATTTTTATTTTATTTTATTTATTTTTTTTTTTGTGTGTGGTGTGTGGTGTGTGTGTGTGTGTGTGTGTGTGTGTGTGTGTGTGTGTGTGTGTGTGTGTGTGTGTGGTGTGTGTGTGTGTGTGTTGTGTGTGTAGGTGTGTGTGTGTGTGTGTGGCGTGTATGTGTGTGTGCGCGCGTGTTTGTGCGTGTGTGTGTGTGTGTGTGTGTGGTGTGTGTGTGTGTGTGTGTGTGTGTGTGTGTGTGTGTGTGTGTGTGTGTGGGTGTGTGTGGTGTGTGTGTGTGTGTGGTGTGTGTGTGTGTGTGTGTGTGTGTGTGTGTGTGTGTGTGTGTGTGTGTGGCGTGTGTGTGTGTGTGTGTGTGGTGTGTGTGTGTGTGTGTGTGTGTGTGTGTGTTGTGTGTTGTGTGTGTGTGTGTGTGTGTGTGTTGTGTGTGTGTGTGTGTGTGTGTGTGTGTGTGTGTGTGTGTGTGTGTGTGTGTGTGTGTGTGTGTGTGTGTTTGTGTGTGTGCGTGTATGTGTGTGTGTGTGTGTGTGTCGGTTCGAGTTTTCATTTCGACTCAAAACTTCCAAGACGCTTTTCGTACCCTGACACTTTCTCACAAAATGGCCAGAGGGACTTTTCCTTTCG
>NW_020869300.1:766004-768736 GCF_003789085.1 Penaeus vannamei | reverse complement strand
TATATATATATATATATATATATATATAATATATATATATATGTGTGTGTGTGTGTGTGTGTGTGTAGGTGTGTGTGTGTGTGTGTGTGTGTGTGTGTTGTATGTGTGTGTGTGTGTGTGGCGTTGATGTATGTGCTGTGTACTGTGTGTGTGTGTGTGTGTGTGTGTGTGTATATCATACATACATATATATATATATATATACTATATAATATATATATATATATATATATATATTTATATATATATATTATATAATATATGTTGTTGTGTGTGTGTGGTGTGTGTGTGTGTGTGTGTGTGTGTGTGTGTGTGTGTGTGTGTGTGTGTGTGTGTGTGTGTGTGTGTGTGTGTGTGTGGTGTGTGTGTGTTGTATAGATACATACATACATATAATATATATATACATATATATATATATATATATAATATATATATTATATATATATATATATGTGTGTGTGTGTGTGTGTGTGTGTGTGTGTGTGTGTGTGTGTGTGTGTGTGTGTTGTGTGTGTGTGTGTGTGTGTGTTTTGTGTATATATATATACATACATACATACATACACATGTATATATATATATATATATATATATATATATATATATATATATATATATATATATATATATATATATCTAATATGTATATGTTTGTTGTAGGATGGAGGGAGGGAGGGAGGGGAGGAAGAGAGAGAAGAGAGAGAGAGAGAGAGAAGAGTGAGAGAGAGAGAGAGAGAGAGAGAGAGAGAGAGAGAGAGAGAGAGAGAGAGAGAGAGAGAGAGAGAGAGAGAGAGAGAGAGAGAGATTGGGAGAAGTAGTAAACAGGGAAAACACAGACATTCAGACGACTCATACAGAGAGCACGGAAAATCGTCTTAACTTCCCTTAAGTCTCCAGAGGATTGTAAAGGTGAGGCATCTTGACGTCTGAAGAAACATAATTAACAGGGATTTTCAAGTGAGATTACCCGGCACACTCCTCGGGGCTCTCGCATCTGTAATGTATTTACTGAAATTAGCCCAGTGTTAATTAGTGCAGGCAGGAGGCGTGTGAAATTTAATTCCGAAATTAATTTAACTTCTGGCATTATTGTCATTCTTCCTGCTGTTCATGTGAGCATTCGTTGCCTCTGCGAATCGTGGGAATGAATTGGTCCCACAAACTAGTTAATTTGTGCATTACGCAGCTGGTAGCAGATGGGTTTAAGGGATGAGGCCGCGGAGGTGGGTCGCTCGTGGAATTAATTATATGCATCAGGATTTCCGGCCGATTAAATCTGTAAATAAGACAAGCTCACGTTAAGAAAGGCAGATATTGCTAGAGAAAGTGGACAGGAAGAGATGTTATTAAATACATTATACACAAGACTAGGCTAGTGTTTAGAATTGTAAAAATCGTGAAATATATGTGGTGTACAGATGGTTCAAATATGGATGATTACAATTCTAACTAATGAATCACTGATGTCCTACAAACACACACACACACACACACACACACACACACACACACACACACACACACACACACACACATCACACACACACAACACATATATATATATATATATATATATATATATATATACATATATATGTATGCATATATAATATATATACAGAGGTGTACATATATATCTATACATGCATATGTATGTATGTCTATCAGTCTTTTCTGTATGTATGTATGAATGTATGTATCTATACCTATCTATCTATCTATCTATCAATCTACTACCTGTCTATCTATATATATCAACACTCATTACGCTAGTGACGAAAATGAAGAAATGATCGAGGAGCGAAAATGTTCACTCGTTCCCCGGGGTCGTGCGTGGTTGACTGTTGACACACACACACACACACACACACACACACACACACACAACACACACACACACACACACACACACACACACACACACACACATATATAATATATTATATATATATATATATATATATATATATATATATATATATATATTATATTTACATATATATATAATATAAACACGGACACATTTTTACTACTTTACGTAAGAAAATATATTTTATCTATAATATCATACACACACACACCGCACTTTTTACGTTTTTATTGTACTTTTTTTTTTTTTTTTTTTTTGCTTTTAGTCTTTTAAGTGATATTTTAATAAACCGGCAAGTGCTACGAGTGTTTCTGTCCATCCCGTTAACTGTGATTTACACTGAAAACAGATTTCCAAGCAGCCCCAGCTCAAGGTGGGCTCGACGCCTCGGTGAACTACCGAACAGGCGGTTCACTCCAATATAATTTATCTTTATCTAACCAGATAAAGAATTAATAATGGCACGATAAGAACTCCAAAGCAGAACAGCCCATTTCCCCCAGAAAGCGAGTGTATGAAAGAAGCCCAAACTCCTTACCACTCTCTCTCTCCTGGTGAAACTCCCGCTCATACTCTGTGCTTGGAGAGCCACTAAGTATAATCATGAACTATCCACAGATCTCGAAAAAGCATTAAGGCCCTATAACACCTCCTTAAAGGGCCCTGGGCTATTGTGCGTCCTGGCTGAGATATCCTTTAGTCCTCCTCGTTATACCGTCTTTGCTGCGTGCTTCAGACAACAGGTGCTGCACTAACTATGGAAACTTGCTCGTGGAGAGGAGTAAGCAGAGGCATATAAATACTACCATAACAGTATCAAAGCTATTACAGTCTCTCTTTGTGGCATTGGCGATCTTTG
>NW_020869300.1:751004-761004 GCF_003789085.1 Penaeus vannamei | reverse complement strand
GTATGCGTATATAAACGTCATTTCCAAGTAATAAAGTATGAACGCATCCTAACGCAATCCACCCTAACCCAACCTAACCTAACTTCACCCAACCCAACCTAACACAACCCAACCCACCCTAACCTAACCTAACTTAACCCGACCTAACCTAAACTAATCTAACCTAATTCAACCCAACCTAACCCAACCCAGCTTATCCTAATCTAACCTACCTAACCCCACCCAACCCAGCTCAATTGAGAGTGGAATCACGTGTCAAGACGCCGCCATTTTGTTTGTTACACCACGCATGCGCAGGACACCATTCGGGGAATTTTCTGCCATACCAGTAGACAAAAAAAGAAATATATATTATATATATATATATATATATATATATATATATATATATATATATATATATATGTATATATATATGTGTGTGTGTGTGTGTGTGTGTTGTGTGTGTGTGTGTGTGTGTGTGTGTGTGTGTGTGTGTGTGTGTGTGTGTGTGTGTGTGTGAAAAGAACGCTATACAAGGCAAATGAAAATAAAGGAGAGGGGTAGAGAAAGAGGAAGAGGCGAGAGAGAAGAGAAGAAAAGATGGGGTGAAGCGAAAAGAAGTGAAAGGTAAAGTAAATTAGCAAAAGTGAAGAAGAGATAGAGCGTAAGAGAGGATATAAAAGATGGGAAGAATAAAAGAAAAAAGAGAAATGCATGGAAGAAGGATAGAAGTAAAAAAAAAAACGGGAAGGGTGAAAATAGAGGAAGAGATAAAGAAGCGATGAAAGAGAAAAAAGCGAAGTATGCAAAAAAGAAGGAAAATAAAAGCAAGAAAGAAAGAAAAAATGATAAAAGAAGGGAATAAGGGGCGAGGGTTGAAATAATAAAAAATAAGAGGAAGAAAAACAATATAATAAAAATAGTAAGAAGATGTAAACAAGAAGAATGAAGAAGAAAAAGGGATATAATAAAAGGGAATAGAAAGAATACCAGAAAAAATGCATATACAATAAACAAGAGAGCAGGGAGAAGAGCGGAAAAAGAGTGATAAACGGAAACATAAGGAAGGGGAGGAGAGAAAAAGTAACAGAGAAAGAGGGAAACGTGCATAAAAACGTACGAGAAGCAGGGAAGTAATACGTTTTCAAGAGAGGGAAAATTAGAGAGAAAAAGACGAGAATACCGCGGAAGAGAAGAGCGAAAGAGGAAGGGAGAAAATTGCAAAAAATAAAGGAACCAAAAATAAAAAAGACAATTTAAAGGAACATCCACGCGAGATAAAAGATAGCTGCGAGTGGATTTTCGACCCATCGTTAGAGAAATGGAAGTAAAAGATACCGTCCATAAAGATATGTCTGTCTTTATCGAACTATCCACCTGCCTCTCTGTCTATCTACGTGTCCATTTATCTACTTACTTATCTGTCAGGCTCCCTATCTATCTATCTATTACGTCTACATAACTATCGGTCTACCTGTCTATCTAGCTAACTATCGCCCTACCTGTCTATCTAGCTAACTATCGCTCTACCTATTTATCTCTCTATTTTATTATCTATCTATCTATCATTCTATCTACCAATCTACCTCCACAGATATTCACATTACATAATAATGCATACATACACGCAAAAGTGTACTCAGAGAAAGAGAGGAAATGAACTTAACGAAACTCACAAACACTCCCTTTTCTAAGAGATCGAAAAACACTCGAATTACAACCAGAGACAGTTCGGAAGCGCCCGCGAGAGACGGCTGTTCATCCAGGAATTAACCCCGTGTTGTTGTCGTGCCATCAGCGCTGACCCTGAAGTCTAAGGGAACCCCGTCCATCACGCCCCATTATCTCGATGCGTCTGAACAACTCCACTGAATTCTGCGAGCGTGTCTGTGCCTTGTCGGTTTTGTCTCGTTATCCTTGTCTGTTTGTCTTTCGACTGTGTCTGTTTGTTTTCTCTTGCTTTCCGTTTGTTTATGAGAATTTTTGTTATTTTTGTTTGTCTGTTTGTCTGTCCTTTTTTTCTTTAAATCGACTCCCTTCTTTTAATTATTTCATAGTTTTCTGACCTCTCTCTTTTTCTTTCTCTCCCTTCGTCCATCCCTGCCTCTCTCTCTCTCTCTCTCTCTCTCTCTCTCTCTCTCTCTCTTCTCTCTCTCTCTCTCTCTCTCTCTCTCTCTCTCATCCTTTCTCTCTCTCTCCCTCTTTTCTTCTTCTCTCTCTCTCCCTCTCCTTCTCTCTCTCTCTCTCTCTCTCTCTCTCTCTCTCTCTCTCTCTCTCCTCTCTCTCTCTCTCTCTCTCTCTCTCTCTCTCTCTTCTCTCTCTCTCTCTCTCTCTCTCTCTCTCTCTCTCTCCTCTCTCTCTCTCTCTCTCTCTCTCTCTCTCTCTCTCTCTCTCCTTTCCTCTCTCCTTTCCTCTCTCACTCCTCTCTTTCCCTTCACTCACTCCCTCTCTCCCGGTCTCACTTCCATTTCCTCCCTCCCTCCCCGTTTCTGCCTCTATAACACTGCACGTCAAAAGGTCCTGTATGGAAACATGGTCAAGACAATTTCAAATCCGAGGACCAAACATCTGGAACAACATACGACAGAATATTAGAAGCATCTCCAACCTGAATACTTTCAAATTTGAATTACAGGGGCATCTTTTAAATTCTAATTGATTAGACATTTGAATACAAAACCAGACAATGTGCCGCAGTTCATAATGATTATTCTATAACTCTACTACTAGATATTCTATAACTCTACTACTAATTATCTGGTATTGTTCTGCTTAATCTACAGTACCGTACCCTGTTGTAACCATCCTATAAATAGAAGAACCATTGTAACTAATGGAATAAAGTAATCTGAATTTGGCCCTGAATTCTCCCTTTCCCTACTTCCTCCCCGTCTCTCTCTCTCCCGATGAGGTCATATCAGGTCACCGCAGTTACTTCGTCGACCAGACTTCTTCCCCACCCCCTCCCCACCCCCCCTTCCCCTCCCCTTGGCCATCCTGCTGGCGCCACCTCTACGTTTTCCTTGCCTCCTCGTTATCCCGTGTAACTCTTTATCCCCAGACACGGCCGCGAGAAAGAGAGGGAGAAAAAGACCGAGAGAGAAGAGAAGGGGGAAAAGGGGAAAGGAAAGGACGAGAAAGGTGAGAGAGAACTTTTTTTCTTCTTCCTCTCTCCTCTCGTATCTGTGATGGCGTAGGTCGGCTTGTTACCATGGGAGTCCGAAAGGTCGTTGGCATGAGCACGTTCATGGCGAATAGATTGGGCGTGAAGTGAGAGACATGAGGAGGGATAAGTCAGAAGGGCGAGGGGGATAGATGGCGAGCGAATAATGAAATGAAATGAAGTGAAAGCGAAAGGAGAAGTGAATGCTGTGGGCGGCAATGAGCGACGATAGCCAGCGGGAACGGGGCTCGTAAAGTGAGATATTCGGGAGCATTGTAAGGATAATAACCTGATACTTTATTGATCTCGCACATCTATGATGGTGATTACATTGACCCGGCCAAAAAAGATATTGAGCCATATTTCTTTCGATAACGAGGAGACTTCTCTTAAAATATAACGAAGCACTGTGTACGACTAATATAGTACACACGCACGCGCGCGCGCGCGCTCACACACACACACACACAAACACACGCACACACACACACACACCACACACTGACGCGCACACACACACACAAACTCATCTATTTATCTATCTAAATAATTATACACGCATATAAGCTCTCTCTTCTCTTTCTCGGTCTCTCTCTCTTTCTCTTTTCTCTTTCTTTCTGTCTCTCACTCTTTCTCTTTTCTTTTTCTTTCTGTCTCTCTCTCTATCTCTCTCTTTCTCTTCTCTTTTCTCTCATCTATCTATTAACATTTTTCATTGTGCATAATGGGATTTCCAAGATAATGAGAGCTTGAAAAGATAGAACCGATTTTTTTTCGTTAACTCTGCTTCCTGCTAGAATAATTCTGTTCTTAAACTCTTGTTTTTTATTTTCACTATTTCATATTTTCATTATGAAGATTTCAAACATTTCATTCCTCTTCCCTTAAAAGATCTAATTGCATATCTTAATTAAGAGAATATTAATCCAATTAACTTCTGGAAGAATCGGGGATTTTAATACATTTATCTAATGAGAATTCTTCGAAAGGCTATGCCAGTATGCAATCTCTATGAATCCTTAGGAATAGTTATACTGTTTAAAGCCAGTAACGATGATTAAATAATCGAGGTACGTCTTTTTTATACTTTTATTCATTTGGTATTTAAAACATTTAGTTTATATCCCTCTTTCATCTACCATATTTACTGTACAATTTGGCAGAAAAAGAAGAGAGAGAGGGGGGGGGGAGAAAAATATGCCATAAAAACTATCTGATGGCAAGGAATCATCGTAATTAGCAGTGAAATTAGCTATGTGATGAATGTTGAATTGAAAAATGTATAAGTGAATGATTTACAACAAATATATAATCATGAAGTCTCTAAATGTCTATTTGTAATGGTTGAGCAAAGGCAGTAGGTCTGAGGTTTCATTTCCTGCTTATATATCCCAATGAAACTTCAAATTTGCTGTTCCTCTGCCTTGGAAAAGGACGAACAAGTGTCCATCTCGAAGGCAACAACATGATCAATGATATTTATCCTAGGAATGAGAAGGAAATCCAGTTAGCGTGTAGTTAGTTGGTATGTAGTTGCCTAGCGGATAAAGACAACTACCAGAGGCTCTTAGAAAAGTGAGGGTCCTCGTCGAAGGAGCAGCGGAACTGTGAGGGTCCTCGTCGAAGGAGCAGCGGAACTGTGAGGGTCCTCGTCGAAGGAGCAGCGGAACTGTGAGGGTCCTCGTCGAAGGAGCAGCGGAACTGTGTTGGCATGAAACCATACTACAGTTCCTATAACTATTGGAAATAAAAGCTGCTTAAGGAACTGTGTCTAAAGATAGAGGCTAGGCTAGTGAATCAATATTTTTTTGAGTACGAAGACTCGACCTCTAAAACAAGGACAAATGCATAGTGGTTTCGAAGATGATTCAGAGCGATAAAAAAGATTGTGAAATAATGTTTACGAGAAAGAAGGCAATTAATTTGAATTTCGTCCCTGTAATCAATGAAGCATTAAGCTATTTTCATTTAGTTAAAAAGCCACAGATAAAACAAGAATACATTACGATGCCATTGGTAGCTAGGACTGACTGAAAGTGACCAGTTCCCCGTTGCTCGTCCATAAAATTGAATTTTGAATATCAAGAGCTCTAGAAACCAAAAACCGAGAGTTACCTTAACCTTCCCCTTCCCTCCAGTGTTGTGAACAAAGAAATTTCAAAGTAATCTGTGGTGGATCCTTCCCTGGGAATGGTGCTTACAGGCATACAGTTCATTTATAAATCGACACACACACACACACACACACACACACACACACACACACACACACACACACACACACACACACACACACACACACACACACACACACACACACACACACGTACACATGTATGTATGTCTGTATATCTATATGTTCATGTAAATATATATATGCATATGTACTGTAAATATGCATAAATATGCATATGTAGTATGTACATATCTACGCATATATATGTATATATCTATGTAAATATATCTATATATATATAATAAATAAATGAATTTATACACACACACACACACACACATATATATATATATATATATATATATATATATATATATATATATATATATATATATCCTGAAACCCTACCACTTTGATGATTGTCTGATGTTGCCTCGGTACAAAACATGGATCATCGAATTATGTACTGATATACGAAGTTTTGAAAAAAGTTATTTTACTTAATTTAGCATAGTGAAGCCAATAGCAGACATGAAAGTAATTAATAGGCCTGTTGCTTTTAATTACTTGGAAAACATCGTGGAAACTTCAAATAGAATGGAAAAAAGTATCCGACCACTTTCCAACTTTGTTCTTTTTTCTTTTATATATATACACCTAAGTTGTAGAAACTTACAAAAATGCATTTCAGAAAAAATTAATATATGTTTCTCTCTTCCTCCTCTCTCTCTCTCTCTCTCTCTCTCTCTCTCTCTCTCTCTCTCTCTCTCTCTATTTATATATTTATATATATATATATATACATATATAATAGTATATGTATATATTATATATATATGTATATGTGTGTGTGTGTGTGTATGTGTGTGTGTGTTATATGTGTGTGTATATGTAAATATAATAACGGTTGGTGTTGATGCGATCATGCAGCTGCAGATACTTCTTGTGGTTTTATGAATTACAGATAGATTAAACACGAAAATTAAAAAAATAAAAATAATAAAAAATATTCTAATGATTATAATCAATTATCATTATCACATTAACACAAGATTTTTTTTTTTTTTATTTTCAGGTCAGTAACAGGTAAAAATTCAAACATTAGAAAAGCACAATGAAGGGTTCAGAAATGTTGTGCAAATGTAAGCATATATGGGATTCCTTAAGGCAGCATGTTGCACATCTTTGCTTATATTATTCTTTCGGGGACGAAGGCAGAAGGACGCCGTCACGGGTCTGGCCTCCTTATTAGAAAAAATAGTTTTATTTCTTGAGAACATGCTGCTTAATGGACCCCACAAATGCATGCATTACATTTGCAAAAACTTTCTGAACACTTCATTGTAGTCTCGAATGTCGTTTTCCTGTTGCTAACCATAGTAAAACTTTCTGGCAAACGGTACTACTAATTGTAGTAACAATATTGCTTTGGTTTTGAAATGGATATGCAGTACATGCTAATGAGGATAATAATAATAATAATAATAATAATAATAACAATAACAGTAATAGAAAACAATGATAATAATAACAATATTAATGATTATGACAAAAATGTTTATTATTACAATTATAATGATTGTTATAATCATCATAATGATGATGATGATGATAATAAAGATGATGAAAATAGTAATAATAACGGTACTGATAATAATAATGATATTAATAATAGTAATTATGATAATATTAATAATAACAAACAACATACAGCATAGAATTGGAGACAGTAACAAATTAACAAATTATCCGTACTTTTCAATTTTGATCATAAATTCGGTACGTATAAAGACTGTAGCCAAATGTAGCCATAAAAAATGTCAAAATTTTCAAACACTGTAGCTCGTACAAATCGGACACACGAGTGCTTCCACAAGTTCGGTCTATAAATAGACATTTCAATTTTGAGTTTAATGTGGTGGTCTGTGGAATTCAGTGCATAACGCGCAAAGATTATATGCTCTTGTGAGATCATTGCATGTTGCATTAATACCAGCGAGGATATTCTGGCAATATTGTTAGATATTGTTTCATGCAAAATGGAAAGGGTATATTCTAGCCCACTTCAAACTTGGGGGTATAAACTGGCCTAGTATAACCTATACGACAGGTATGAAAAAGCCTAGTAAAAAAAAAGAAAGAAAGAAAGAAAATAAAAAAGAAAGAAAAAAGAAAGAAAGAAGAAAGAAAGAAAGAAAGAAAAAGAAACAAGAAAGAAAGAAAGAAAGAAAAAAAAGAAAAGAAGAAAGAAAAAGAAAAAAAAAGTAAGAAAGAAGAAAGAAAAAGAAAGTAAGAGAAAAAAAAACGGTTATATTTTGAACGGGCTGTTATACCGTGGCGAAGGCGGGGTGAGTTACTCCTCCTGTGCCCCAGCAAACGCCCTCCTAACGGGACCCACAGCTCGCCTCACTTGCTGTGTGAAAGGGGCAGTACTCTCCCCCCCTCCCCAGCATCATTTTATATCTCACTACCCAGTTTCTTTTTTTATTCTTGGGAGGCACACACACACCACACACACACACACACACACACACACACACACACACACACACACACACACACACACACACACACACACACCACACACACGCACGCACGCACGGACACACACACACCACACACATATATGTCTGTCTCCACCATTCAATCTGTCGATATTCCTGCTTGCTTTTATGTACACATGTATGTTTATGTAAGGCTGCGTATATATATGCACATCCGAGTGTATAAATGCATGTATGAATGTCTGTAAAGAAAAAAAGAAAGAAAAAAAAAATATATAAATATATATATAATATATATATATATATATATATATATATATATATATATATATATATATATATATATATATATATATATATATAGCTTTCTAAAACTTTTCTTTCCTCAAGCACACCTACTCATAAATCCTTTAGAATTCCAATACTCAAAAAAAAAAAAAAAAAAAAAAATCCCACGTCATTGTATAAAAGCCATAGTTTCGGAAACGTGTTCTCCCTTCCGAAAATTCCTTAAGAATATCCGTTTTTATCCGAAGAATATCCGTTCTTAAGAATATCCGTTCTTAAGAATATCCTTCTTATCCGTTCTTAAGATATCCGTTCTTAAGAATCCGTTCTTAAGAATATCCGTTCTTAAGAATATCCGTTCTTAAATAATATCCTTTCTTAAGAATATCCGTTCTTAAGAATATCCGTTCTTAAGAATATCGTTCTTAGAATATCCCTCTTAAGAATATCCGAATATCCGTTTAGTCTTAAGAATATCCGTTTCTTCTTAAGAATATCCGTTCTTAAGAATATCCGTTCTTAAGAATCCGTCTTAAGAATATCCTTTCTAAGAATATCCGTTCTTAAGAATATCCGTTTAAGAATATTCCGTTCTTAAGAATATCCTTTCTTAAGAATATCCGTTCTTAAGAATATCCTTTCTTAAGAATATCCTTCTTAAGAATATCCGTTCTTAAATATCCGTTCTTAAGAATATCCGTTCTTAAAATATCCGTTTTAAGAATATCCTTTCTTAAGAATATCCGTTCTTAAGAATATCCGTTTTTAAGAATATCCTTTCTTAAGAATATCCGTTCTTAAGAATACCGTTTTTAGAATATCCTTCTTAAGAATATCCGTTTCTTAAGAATATCCGTTTTTAAGAATATCCTTCTTAAGAATATCCGTTCTTAAGAATATCCGAATATCCGTTCTTAAGAATATCCGTTCTAAGAATATCCTTCTTAAAATATCCGTTCTTAAATATCGAAGAATATCCTTTCTTAAGAATATCCGTCTTAAGAATATCCTTCTTAAGAATATCCGTTTCTTAAGAATATCCTTTCTTAAGAATATCCTTTCTGAAAATATCCGTTCTTAAGAATATCCTATTTTTAAGAATATCCGTTCTTAAGAATATCCGTTCTTAAGAATATCCGTTTTTAAGAATATCCTTTCTTAAGAAATTTCTTAAAGAATATCCGTTTTTAAGAATATCCTTTCTTAAGAATATCCGTTTAAGAATATCCTTTCTTAAGAATATCCGTTTTAAGAATATCCGTTCTAAGAATATCCGTTCTTAAGAATATCCTTTCTTAAGAATATCCGTTCTTAAGAATATCCGTCTTAAGAATATCCGTTCTAAGAATATCCGTTCTTAAGAATATCGTTCTTAAGAATATCGTTCTTAAGAATATCGTTCTTAAGAATATCCGTTCTTAAAAATATCCGTTTCTTAAGAATATCCGTCTTAAGGAATATCCTTCTTAAGAATATCCGTTCTTAAGAATATCCTTTCTTAAGAATACCGTTCTTAAGAATATCCGTTCTAAGAATATCCGTTCTTAAATATTCAAAGAATATCCCTTAAGAATATCCGTTCTTAAGAATATCCGTTCTTAAGAAATCCTTTCTTAAGAAAATCCGTTCTTAAGAATATCCGTTCTTAAGAATATCCTTTCTTAAGAATATCCGTTTTTAAGAATATCGTTCTTAAGAATATCCTTTCTTAAGAAATATCCTTTCTTTAAGAATATCCGTTCTTAAGAATATCCGTTCTTAAGAATATCTTTTTAAAATATGTTCTTAAGAATATCCTTCTTAAGAATATCCGTGCTTAAGAATTATCCGTTCTAAGAATATCCGTTCTTAAGAATATCCGTTCATAAGAATATCGTTTCTTAAGAA
>NW_020869300.1:738504-741004 GCF_003789085.1 Penaeus vannamei | reverse complement strand
ACATCGGCGAAGATATAACTGTACAAATACAAACAAAAATTCACACATATCTACTTATGTATATATAAATATACATACATATATATGTATATATATATATACATTCATATATATATATATATATATATTATATATATATATATATATATATATATATATATATATATATACATATATATATTCGTTTACATGCAATCTGCATATAATAGTCGATGTGTTTTAGAAGTTATTTTTTATTAATTGCTATCGTATTAACAATATGTTTGATCAAATATTCCTAACAACTGTACAGCTTATATCGAATTAATCGAAACAAATTATTAACACGAATGAAAATATAATGATGCACAAAAGATTTGATTCCAAAAAAAAAAAAAAAAAAAAGAAGAAGTATTCATCAATATTTTAATTTCAAATGAAACCAGAGACTTCCCTGAACAGAAGGATTATGTCTAGAACTTATTCATTCACATCACAATTTTTTATTACTTCAGTTAAACTCAATATTCATTATAGTATATATATATATATATATATATATATATATATATATATATATATATATATATATATATATATATATATATATATATATATATATATAAATCATCACGCAAAACTACAAACATAAAAGGGATGGATATTCACACGAGCTAAAATATATATATATATTTTTTTTTTATCATTTTCATCGTCTTTCTTGCCTGCTCTCTATTTACAATACCTATCCGCGGTGTCTTCATGGGAGTGTCTTCAAGGATCGAAAATCAACAGTGTGAAATTTGAAACTCAAAAGTTCCGGGGATTTTCCAACTTTCAGCAGACGTTTGGGGGTCGCGGGTCTAGATGTGTCTTTATATATATATATGTATATATATATATATATATATATATATATATATATATATATATATATATATATATATATGTGTGTGTGTGTGTGTGTGTGTGTGTGTGTGTGTGTGTGTGTGTGTGTGTGTGTGTGTGTGTGTGTATGTATGTGTGTGTGTGTGTGTGTGTGTGTTTGTGTTTGTTTGTGTGTGTATGTGTGTTTATGTCCATGTGTGTGTGTGGGGTTGTGCGTGTAAGCACATCTATCTATCTTTAAGTATACGTTGTGTTAATTCATCATTCAATCCATATATGCATACATACATACATACATACATACATACATACATACATATATATATATATATATATATATATATATATATATATATATATATAGACACACACACACACACACACACACACACACACACACACACACACACACACGCACACACACACACACACACACACACATAAAAACACAACACACAAGAAGAAAAGACATTCCACGCGTCGCGAAGACCCTCACTTCGCCAAGTCCGACGGCTATGGCGCACTTCCCGAGTGAATCAGCCAAACTCGGCGCTTTTTATGAAAGAAGTTCCAAGTTTTGCAATGTTTTCTTCTTATGCATTTTTTTTTTTCTGATTAAGCGGTAAAGAACCCTTTCGTGCATGAAAAGGCATGCGCCACCATTGCATTTTCCGGCCAAGTTCATATTTATGCGGGTATTTTGTTGCAAGTCTGTGCTGTTATGGTAGAAATTATCTATCTATCTACCTATCTAATCTATCTATCTATCTATCTCTATCTATCTATCTATCTATCTATCTATCTATCTATCTATCTATCTATCTATCTATCTATCTATTCTATCTATATATATTCATATAGATATATATATAGACAGATAGATACATAGATATAGAAATGTGTCCTTATGTGTGTGTGTGTGCGTGTAGACACCTTACTTTTGTATGTATGTGTTTCTTGTAGTCTTTGTTGCGTCTTGAACACTTTCCTCACTCATACTGTCGAGCACTTGGTAGTCTCAAGGCTCCTGTTGCATAACTTTCAACGCTCTCTCCATTGTTTGTTGGTTTTGGACACCTCTGCTGGGGTGTCATCAGTGGCTTTGTTCTTAGGTGGTCTCCTGGTGGCCTTTGAGTCTAGGGTAACAGCACTGTTGTTAAGGCCCACGGTTAATTTTGGGATTGTCTTTATCATACCCACACACACATGAATGCATAATGTGTGTATGTATACGTATTGGCACGCACATGAATGCATAATGTGTGTATGTATATGTATAAATGTATTGGCACACACACGAATGCATAATGTGTGTATGTATATGTAGTTGTATCGACATACAAACATAAAAGCGAAAATACATTTTTTTTCTGAAGGGCAACTAGATATAAAGGTAGACAAACACACTGACAGAATGACCGAAAAGGACAAAACCTCTATTGGAACCGATATAAACACCCAACATCTGCGTGCCACGCGCGTGCATAAACCTCAACGAGAGATCAGACGGTAAACAAGAAAAACAACTAACCGAAGAAACCCTTACTTTATTGGGCATCAACGACGAGAAGAAGAAAGAAAAAAAAACCTAACCCGAAGAACCCCTTCCTTTATTGGGCATCAACGACCCTCT
>NW_020869300.1:728504-733504 GCF_003789085.1 Penaeus vannamei | reverse complement strand
CCTGAGAATATATAAAGACAAATAAGTCGAAAACATCACAGGTATCTGAAGGTCCAGGATCCGTTGCCATGAAGACTGTCGTGAGTGCATGTTGCCCTTTTAGGAAGAGTTGAATAGTAATTCAGGAAAACACTATGTCATAAATATACAGACATGCACACACACACACACACACAAACGCAATAATATATATGTCTACATAAGCACATAAATACTAATGATGATAATGTTAATGATAATGATCACATATTTACACAACACACACACACACACACACACACACACATATATATATATATATATATATATATATATATATATATATATATATATATATATATATATATATATATTACATTTCCAGTATTTCGTTATTTTTGATAAGACAAACGATATTCATACAAAGGTGTTTCCTCTGCAGATTGTTGTTCTGTTGGCTGTCGCGGTGGCAGCAGAGCAGAAGCGCGAGGCGGATCCCCACTATGGCTACGTCCGTCCTTCCTATCTCCATCACGGACTTCACCCTGTGGGAATCGCTCATCACCCGGGCCACGCCACCTCATACGTGCACTCCCACGTCGGCAAGAGGGAAGCCGAGGCCGACCCTCACGCTGGACACGGCGCTCGGTTCCTCTACCACGGACTCCACTATCCCGTTGGAATCGCCAGCCATCACGGACTTCACCCTGTGGGAATAGCTCGTCACCCTGGCCTCGCGACCTCGTACGTGCACTCCCACGTGGGCAAGAGGGAGGCTGAGGCCGAGCCCAAGCCTCACGTGGGATACGCCCTTCCCTACGGCTACCTTGGGTATGGTGGATATGGTTACCCACTTTCCTACGGTTACCATGGATACTATCCTTATCGTCATAGCCTCCTTGGTTGAACAAAACATTGTTCCAATTTGACCTACTGTAGGAAATGTCCCTGTTAACAAAACTACACATTCCTTCATTCTGCAGTGTCTTCTCTGTGAATTTCATTGTCTGCAAAGTGTACTGAACATGAAATTTCTATGCTAATAAAATAATATGTTTTATATTGCTCTTATTAAATCTAATTCTATATAAACTGCACGTGCAAATGAAGTTTCGGATTGTCAGTTACATATACAATATAACATTTGCTTATTCAATTGGGGTATCACATGAAATGCAGTTACTAACAACGAAAAAAGATTACATATTTAATTATCACAGATTATTTAGTGTCCTTGCCAAAATCTTACACACGTAATATTCATCAGTTAAAGTACATTGTCCTGGTTCTTTATCAGAACTATTATTGTAGTAATGATTATTATTTACTGTCAATATCATTCTCATTAGCATTCCTCCTATTACTAATATAACCGTTCCCTTTCTGATTAATGTAATTGTTACTCATAATACTACTCTCATTACTAATATTAAAATAAACATCATTATTATGAACATTATAATTACTGTTAATACTATTATCAAGATTATTACTATTGTGATCATTATTTATCATCATCATATTATTATTATTATCGATATTATTGTGATCATTATTATCATTATTATTATTATTACTATTATCCTTATTATTGTTATAACTTTATTGTTATTGTTATTATCAGCAGCTGCCTCATCTTTATCATTTTCATTGTCGCTATTATTATTTTTTATCACCATTACTATTTATTATTTTCATTATCAGTATGATAAAGATCATGAATCGCCTTTTACACTTGCATCGATAAAAGTAATGACATTGATAACAATATTTGTATTAACAGTGATTATAATGTTAAAGATAATTCTACTAGTAGTAACAAGAGTAACAATTACGATTATATCAGTATTAAGAGGAATACTAAGTGATAATATTGACAGCAAAATATAGGCATTACTATAGTAATATTTGATGATAATGGATAAAAACAATGAACATTGTGAAGGTAATCAGCATAACTGACAACGATTACAACAGGTGTCTTTCTCGCAAGGACACTATTTTTTTTTTTTTTTTTTTTTAATATTAAATGATAATGAAAGATGTAATCTCTTTCCATTATTAGTAACTACATTTCATGTCAGACACCAATTGAGTAATCAAAAATGATATCGTACATGTAACTGAAAATCCGAAACTTCATTTGCACGTACAATGTTTATATAGGATTAGATTTACTAAGAACAATATAAAACTGACATTATTTTATTAGCTTAGTAGAAAGTTCATGCTCAGTACAGGGAGATTTAGTTTTGTCAACCGGAACAATTCCTACAAGAGGCCATATTCAAACTTTGTTCTTCGTTCAACCAAGGAGGCTATGACGATAAGGATAGTATCCATGATAGTATCCTTGGTAACCGTAGGAAAGTGGGTAACCATATCCACCATACCCAAGGTAGCCGTAGGGAAGGGCGTATCCCACGTGAGGCTTGGGCTCGGCCTCAGCCTCCCTCTTGCCCACGTGGGAGTGCACGTACGAGGTCGCGAGGCCAGGGTGACGAGCTATTCCCACAGGGTGAAGTCCGTGATGGCTGGCGATTCCAACGGGATAGTGGAGTCCGTGGTAGAGGAACCGAGCGCCGTGTCCAGCGTGAGGGTCGGCCTCGGCTTCCCTCTTGCCGACATGGGAGTGCACATATGAGGTGGCGTGGCCCGGGTGATGAGCGATTCCCACAGGGTGAAGTCCGTGATGGAGATAGGAAGGACGGACGTAGCCATAGTGGGGATCCGCCTCGCGCTTCTGCTCTGCTGCCACCGCGACAGCCAACAGAACAACAATCTGCAGAGGAAACACCTTTGTATGTAAATAATTTGGGTTGGCAAAAGATAATGGAACGAAATATTCGGTGTATCTGAGTTACTAAAATTGTTATCTCTTTCACCATCATTATTATCAACATTATCAGTATTTTCATTTAACTGTTATTACTATTATTGTAATCATTGTTATTATTCTGATATATATGTATATATATATACACATATATGTATATATATATATATATATATATATATATATATATATATATAATATATATATATATAATATATTATTAATATATTATATGTATATATATATATATATATGTAATATATATATATATAATATATATATGTATATATATATATATATATATATATATATATATATATATATATATATATATATATATATATATATATATAAACATATATGCGTGTACATATAATGCACACACACATACAAACGCGCGCGCACGCACACATATATATACATACATACATGAAATGTATAAATTATATTGTATATACATATATATATATTCTGAATTACTATTCAATTCTTCCTAAAAGGGCAACATGCACTCACGACAGTCTTCATGGCAACGGATCCTGGACCTTCAGATACCTGTGATGTTTTCGACTTATATGTCTATATATATTCTCAGGCCGCCAGTCGCCACGCCCCCTGCCGTCCTCCAACCCTCTTTCTCACGCTACGGAATCAAAAACCATTATTCTGGGATGAAAAATGGTTATAAATACTTGATTAAATGCTAAAAGCAAAATTGACAGTGCAAGGGTAGTCACAGCTATAATATTTATCCTGATTATTCATTAAATCAAGGAATCGTTTTTTCTCATCTGTTCGATAAAGCAATGTTCATTTATTACCTCTAGAACAATTTGCAATTTCTCTGACTTGTGAGACAAGAGTATGCTTTGGGTGGTGTCTATACCACACATATATTGGTATATAAATATCTAATATATATTTTTAAGAATCTCGAATAAGGAACTAAACAAATACCGAAATCTTTACTAGACCTCTTTCATGAATATGTCAGTGTTAAATAAGGCATAGAGCAGCCTTGAGATAACCACTTGGTGTGAGAACAATTTTCTGGTTCAGTCGTCGACGTGACTCCTATTCAAATGATAACAATAGGGAAAAAATACGTAATTATATAAAAATAAACATTCACATTTATCCTTTCATCATTACACTTGATAAATCGCTTTGAATTAGGTCATTATTTCTTGTGAGGGGAAATGAAATTGATCCCCAAACCATGTTTATTCCAGAAGCGTGTTCAGATATTTGTAAGTACAGCAATACCTCCTTACTCTTGTCGTTCAGGTCATGACCGTTGTTTGACAGCTATCAAGTGTCTTCACTGTTGTTGGGTAATTGAAAAGTGCTAATTACTCCAGGATATAATTTAAGCGTTTGTTTCTGAAAGACCTTTAGTTATGATCATTTTTACGTCAATATATGACAACACACACACACGAAGGACTGCACATTAGAAGCAAACAAATACACGCACGCACACCTGCTATGTGCATACTATATAGTGACGGAGGAACAACCGCTTCTGTAATCAGATAATGTAATCAGATAATGTAATCAGATAGTCATGGCATAAATTGCAACTTCAGAACTGTAAAACGGAAGATATTGAAATATCAATGACATATTTAAAGAATTAAGAAATGCAAGCATAAAAGGATACACAATCTTTATTATATTAATAATGAAAATAATGGTAGTACGTGATAACAAAAATTATAATAAAAGCGATAATCAAGATTGTAAAGATGATGATACTGATAATAATAATAATAATAATAATAATAATAATAATATAATATAATAATAATAATAATAATAATAATAATAATAAATAATAATAATAATAATAATAATAATAATAATAATAATAATAATTAATAATAATAATAATAATAATAATAATAATAATAATTATATAATAATATAATAATAATAATAATGATATAATAATAATATAATAATAATAATAAATAATAAATAATTATAATGATAATGATAATAATAACAATAATGATAATAATGATAATGATGATAATAACGATAATGGTAATAATGATAATAATGATAAAATATAATGATAATAAGAATAATGATAATGATATCTATAATAGTAATCTTGATAACAATTCTAAGAGTATTAATAGTAATTATAATGTTAATTTTTATTTGCTATTATTGTTAT
>NW_020869300.1:694238-699238 GCF_003789085.1 Penaeus vannamei | reverse complement strand
GATATTTTAATACGCCAGTAATTTGAAATAGATTACATGAAACATGAAACACATATGGGCGAAGATTACATCGTAATTTACACTGTGAACAACTTTAAGGTATGTTTTTAGACTACAGAATAAAAGACCTGACAATTATTTGAAAAGTATCATATTCTTCTCTCTGTAACATATTTTTCTACTGAATAAAATCGGTCTGAATATTGTGCTGACTTCGACGATGTTAATCAAGAGTTCTTAAAATTAATATTTAAAATAACATACTGATTGGAAGGTAAAGCCCAAGTGTATCAACAGCAAGGGAGTATGCTGCATATGCTGTTCACCTATTTGCAAGTACCACACTGTACATGTATCTATATGATGTATGTGCATGTATTTTGGCTATTTATATAAATACGTGGAATATATCTACGTGCTATGCAATATATATATATATATATATATATATATATATATATATATATATATAATATATAATATATATATATATATAATTATATATATATATATATATCTGTGCGTGTGTGTCTGTGTGATTATATATTATAATAATATATATATATATATATATATATATATATATATATATATATATATATATATATATATAAATATATATATATATTATGTATATATATATATGTGTGTGTGTGTGTGTGTGTGTGTGTGTGGTGTGTGTGTGTGTGTGTGTGTGCGTGTGTGTGTGTGTGTGTGTGATTATTTATATATATACGTGTGTATGCGTGTTTATGTGCGTGTTTGCGTGTATGTATGTGTGTGCTTGTTGTGTGTGTATGTATGTGCGTGTGACATATATATATATGTATATACATACATATATATATACAGGCATATATATACACACATATATGAGTGTGTATACATGTACACATATCTTCTTACATAAGTGTTTATATGTTATATATATAATAATGTGCGTACATATATATGCATATATACATATATATAATATATACATATGTATTTGTGTGTGTGTCGAATACATAAAATACGTGTACTTTTGCACATATAACGACTTTGTGTATAGCAAAAATATATATGCACGCATGCATGTATTCCGGATTAAATTAAGCTTTACACACATGGAGAGCACGACCACACACACACACACACACACACACACAGACACACACACACACAACACACAGACACACACACACACACACACACACACACACATACTCACAATCTACACAACGAATGAGCGAGATCTTTCCAAAAGCTACTATAAGTGGCCAAGGACAGGATAAGGGTGGCCTTGTCGCGCCGCGTCGTTTAGGACAGAGGAGTATATAAAGGGGTAAGTGGCTGAACTCGCCATCACACTGCAGTTAGCACAGCAGTTGCAGTCATGAAGACACTGGTGAGCGATGTTAATACGTAATCATTGTATGCATAGTGCACTCACTGACAGGTGTACTTATGTTGTGCCTTTAAGTAGTGTGTTTATATAATGCTTTCGGAAGAAAGTTTATGATCTGAAGATTCTAAAGTTGTTATGTAAATCTGCTGATTTTTCTATACTTTCACCCCCAGATCGCCGTGTTGTTGGTCGCCTTCGTGGCAGCAGAGCAGAAGCGCGAGGCTGAGCCTTCCGTCGGCCTCCATCACCCCCTTCTCTACCCTTATGGAAGTGCCTACGGACTCTATCCGTATGCCAGGCATTCCTACCTCAGTACCCACGGCCACATCCTTCACAAGCGCGACGCTGAAGCCGACCCTGGCTACCTCTTGGGAGGAGGCCTCGGCCTAGGCGGCGCCTATGGTTACGGCCTCAACTATGGCCTTGGAGGAGCTTATGGCTATGGCTATCCTCTGGGTCACGTCTCCTACAGCACCGTCGGCCACTCAATCGGCAAGCGTGAGGCCGAGCCTGGCTACGGTCACGGCCTTCTTGGAGGTCTTGGAGGATCCTACGGCTACGCCTCCTCTCTCCTCTATCCAGGGATCGCCCACTCCTACCAGTACAATCATGCTGTTAATCCTCTTATCTACGGATAGGGAGACTATGGCAATGTTTTTTCCTCCGGATACGATGGAATAAAAGAATATTTTAAATAAATTTGCCAAATGACATTTCAATTACTTTAATATTTCCATTTCATGAAAATTGCTGTCAATTACAACTACGTGTAATGTCGCATACGAAGCATCGAGTGGGCCTGAAGCTACTCTGATAATAATTGGTGTTGATGATAGTTGTTATTATCATTAATCATATATTGCTATTACCATTCTTATTATTACTATAGTATTGCGATTAAAAACTATAAAGATGATAACTAAAATCTTCATAATGAGCAATGTAAGTAACAACGATAAAAGGGGAAATAATAGCAGTACTTTTCAAAAGATAATGACCATGATAAAGATGAAAAAATCAAGGAAATTAATAGATATTGTTTATTATAGTGATTACCGAGGTAATAGGATAAGAATGAGAGATATTATAATGATAGTTCTATATACAGTAGTAATAATATTCATAACAATCATGATAGTATTTCTAATGATACTTATTAATAGAAATGTCAGTAATATTTCTTTTGACGATCTATACTAATATATACTAATAGAATTTTAAAAAAAAAAAAAAAAAAACTCAAAATAACAAGGTAAATCGGAATGAAAAAATAAAAAATAAAAATCAAAATACATGTAATCAAGAAATCCTCATTGTTATTACCATTACCATTATATTATCATTATTTTTATTGATATTGTTCCTATTATTTTTTCCACTGACTTTTAAGTATATTATTACCATTAGTATCATTATTATTGCCATTATTAACACTTCTATTTTTCATCCTTATCACATTAAAGCATCATCACAATTACAATTATCATTATCATTATCACTACTACTACTGCTGCTATCGTTGCTAATTCTTTTATAATGATTATCACGAATTTTAGTGTCATAGTTTTGATATATTGATAACTATCGTGTTCATTAGTATTATTTTCACCATTTTCATCTTCAAGGCAATGATAAGAAGTCAAAATAAAACTTATAATTATACTGATAACAAAAATAACAATAATGTCAGTACTGATAATAAGAATGATAATGATTAGTCTAAAAAGACGAAGAAAGCATTTGATGTGAGAAAGATCAGCAGTGTACTTTGCATAATGATAAAATTGGTTTCGTCTAATAATTGAATATCCTGTGACGTTCTTCACGGGTATGCTGAGATATGCTGACCGTGACCTATGCTGAGATATGCTACCGTGACCTATGTGAGATATGCTGACCGTGACCTAAGATGACATGCAGGCGAAAGTTTGGGGAGGAAGAAAGACTGGGATGTCGCAGCGAGTAGGAAGTTGCGAGAGTGACAGTGCGGTATATTGTTAAGTTTGTCTTCCTTACTCGGAAACTTGGGGCCGCCATTCTAACCGCAATCATTATTATATGGCAATATATTTTGAAGTACAACCAGTCATTTTTATAGTCTTTATTAAAGTGTATATTTTGGCCAGAATTATATCATATATTGCACTGAGGACACCCTAAGATATATCTAGAGGTAAAAAAAAGAAAAAAAAAAAAATGTTTGTGGTTTTACTTAATTAGATCGGTCAGACTCTTGTGTTGACTCTCTCCCTGTCAATTGTGCTAATAAAAACTCATTTCAGCTGATTATCGCATACTGATTGCGAGCAAAATCACAGAAGTAACGGTTCTTTGTAAACACTCACACACACACACATATATACAGTTCACCTACGTGTCGTACAATATATGCAAGAAATATCCTTTATCTCTCTTTTCTCTCTCTCTCTCTCCTCTCTCCTCCTCTCTCTATATATATATATATATAATATATATATATATATATATATATATATATTATATATATATAATACTTATGCCACGTGTGTGTGTGTGTGGTATACACATATATGTTAATATATTATATATACACAAACACACAAATATATAATGTATATATGTAAATGTATGTGTACATGTATATATATATAAGTATGTATAGATATATATATTCATATACATATATGTATATATATGTTTATGTTTCGATCTAGGGATCACTCATTACATACATACATACGAGTTCGTATATAGGGTTATAAACGCGTGCACGCACACGCACACACATACAAACAATTCATTTAGAATTGACTCAAGAAATACACACACGGAGAGCACGAACACGCGCGCGCGCACACACACACAGTATACACAACCGAATAAAGCGAGATTTTCCAAAAGCTACTATAAATGGCCAAGGACAGGATAAGGGTGCGGCCTTGTCGCGCCGCGTCGTTTAGGAGAGAGGAGTATATAAAGGGGTAAGTGGCTGAACTCGCCATCACACTGCAGTTAGCACAGCAGTTGCAGTCATGAAGACACTGTGAGCGATGTTAATACGTAATCATTGTAGGCAGAGTGCACTCACTGACAGGTGAATTTATGTTTGTGTTTGTGCCTTTAATTTGGAAATGTGTTTATAAATGCTTTCGCAGGAAAACATTTATGATCAAAAGATTTTAATGTTGTTTATGTAAATCTGCTGATTTTTCTTGCTTCACCCAGATCGCCTTGTTTGGTCGCCTTCGTGGCAGCAGAGCAGAAGCGCGAGGCTGAGCCTTCCGTCGGCCTCCATCACTCCCTCTCTACCCTTACGGTGTAGGCCTAGGCAGTGCCTATGGGCTCTACCCATATGCGGCCACATCCTTCACAACGCGACGCTGAACCGACCGGCTACTCTTGGGAGGAGCCTTGGTAGGCGGCGCCTATGGTTACGGCCTCAACTATGGCCTTGGAGGAGCTTATGGCTATGGCTATCCTCTGGGTCACGTCTCCTACAGCACCGTCGGCCACTCAATCGGCAAGCGTGAGGCTGAGCCTGGCTACGGTCACGGCCTTCTTGGAGGTCTTGGAGGATCTACGGCTACGCCTCCTCTCTCCTCTATCCAGGGATCGCCCACTCCTACCAGTACAA
>NW_020869300.1:682949-690449 GCF_003789085.1 Penaeus vannamei | reverse complement strand
CGTTTGTACAGGCGAAGCAACGATAACCGATAACTTATTGACGTTCTTGATGGCTTCTTTAATTTGGGCAAAATACTACCCTCTCCCTCTCTCCTCCCCCCCCCCACCAGCCCTCTCAGTCCCCCCCACCCTCTCTCAGCCCCCCCTCTCAGCCCCTCTCCAGCCCCTCCAGTCCCCCCCCTCCCACTCCCCACCTCACCCAGCCCCTCTCTCACCCTCCCAGCCCCTCAGCCCCTCAGCCCCTCCCCCCCCCCCCCCAGCCCCCCCCCAGCCCTCTCAGCCCCCCACCCCTTCAGCCCCTCATCCCCCCAGCCCCCCTCAGCCCCCTCTCAGCCCCCTCCTGAGCCCCTCTCTCAGTTTGTATGTATGAGCAGGTGGATGTTATCATTTTCCTGCCGCTTAGATTTCCCAGGCGATACCCCGGGATGAATCTCGGGTCCCAGGCCAGTCGAAGATGTCGGTCCCAGGCCAGTTGTCCCAGTCCCAGGCCAGTCGAAGAGGTCGGTCCCAGGCCAGTCGAAGATGGTCGGTCCCAGGCCAGTCGAAGATGTCGGTCCAGGCCAGTCGAAGATGTCGGTCCCAGGCCAGTCGAAGATGTCGTCCCAGGCCAGTCGAAGAGGTCGGTCCAGGCCAGTCGGAAGATGTCGGTCCCAGGCCAGTCGAAGAGTCGGTCCCAGGCCAGTCGAAGATGTCGGTCCCAGGCCAAGTCGAAGATGTCGGTCCCAGGCCAGTCGAAGAGTCGGTCCCAGCCAGTCCGAAGATGTCGTCCCAGGCCAGTCGAAGAGGTCGGGTCCCAGGCCAGTCGAAGAGGTCGGTCCAGGCCAGTCGAAGATGTCGGTCCCAGGCCAGTCGAAGAGGTCGGTCCCAGGCCAGTCGAAGAGGTCGGTCCCAGGCTAGTCGAAGGTGTCGGGTCCCAGCCAGTCGAAAGAGTCGGTCCCAGCCAGTCGAAGATGTCGGTCCCAGGCCAGTCGAAGATGTCGGTCCCAGGCCAGTCGAAAGATCGGTCCCAGGCCAGTCGAAGATCGTCTGGTCCGGTCCCAGGCCAGTCGAAGGATGTCGGTCCCAGGCCAGTCGAAGAGGTCGGTCCCAGGCCAGTCGAAGAGTCGAAGATGTCGGGTCCCAGGCTAGTCGAAGATGGTCGGTCCCAAGGCCAGTCGAAGAGGTCGGTCCCAGGCCAGTCGAAGATGTCGGTCCCAGGCTAGTCGAAGATGTCGTCCCAGGCCAGTCCGAAGATGTCGGTCCCAGGCCAGTCGAAGATGTCGGTCCCAGGGCCAGTCGAAGAGTCGGTCCCAGGCCAGTCGAAGATGTCGGTCCCAGGGCCAGTCGAAGATGTCGGTCCCAGGCCAGTCGAAGAGGTCGGTCCCAGGCCAGTCGAAGTGTCGTCCCAGACCAGTCGAAAGATGTCGGTCCCAGGCCAGTCGAAGATGTCGGTCCCCAGGCCAGTCGAAGATGGCGGTCCCAGCCAGTCGAAGATGTCGGTCCCAGGCCAGTCGAAGAGGTCGGTCCCAGGCCAGTCGAAGATGTCGGTCCCAGGCCAGTCGAAGATGTCGGTCCCAGGCCAGTCGAAGATGTCGGTCCCAGGCCAGTCGAAGAGGTCGGTCCCAGCCAGTCGAAGAGGTCGGTCCCAGGCCAGTCGAAGATGTCGGTCCCAGGCCAGTCGAAGAGGTCGGTCCCAGGGCCAGTCGAAGAGGTCGGTCCCAGGCCAGTCGAAGAGGTCGGTCCCAGGCCAGGTCGAAGATGTCGTCAGGCCAGTCGTCGGTCCCAGGCAGTCGAAGATGTCGGTCCCAGGCCAGTCGAAGAGGTCGTCCCAGGCCAGTCGAAGATGTCGTCCCAGGCCAGTCGAAGATGTCGGTCCCGGCCAGTCGAAGAGGTCGGTCCAGGCCAGTCGAAGATGTCGGTCTCGAAGATGTCGGTCCCAGGCCATCGTCGAAGGAAGATGTCGGTCCCAGGCCAGTCGGATGTCGGTCCCAGGCCAGTTGTGTCGGGTCCCAGGCCAAGTCGAGATGTCGGGTCCCAGGCCAGTCTCGGTCCTTGCCTCGGGGGGGGGGGGGAGTCTGGTAATTCTCTGGACCTTTTAAGGCGATACACTTCCTTGAGAAACCGCTTCGAACAAGTTTCTCTCTCTCTCTCTCTCTCTCTCTCTCTCTCTCTCTCTCTCTCTCTCTCTCTCTCTCTCTCTCTCTCTCTCTCTCTCTCTCTCTCTATCCTTTCGTCTTTTTCGTTTTTCGTTTTCTGATTTTTCTGTCTCTTTCTTTTCGTTTTTCTTTTTCTTCCTTTTGATGTGTTTTTAGATGCCTTTTGCTTTTTTAAAAAAATTTTTTGTTGTCTATTTTCTTCTTTCTTTCTCTTTATGTCTAATTATCTCGCTGTTTACCGTTCTCAATCTTCTCTTTATTGTGTCTGTCTGTCTCCATCCCTTTTCTTTCTTTCTCTTCCATTCTCTTTTTCTCTCTCTCTCTCTCTTTCTCTGTCTCTCTCATTTTGATTTTCTAAATGTTTGTTAATCTACCTGCCTTTCTCCTCTCCCTCTATTTCCTTCGTTGCTTCCTCTTTCTGTCTCTCTACCTCCCCCCCCCCCCACCCTCTTTCCACCTCCCCACTCTCTCTCTCTCTCACAGCAGGTTAATATTTTCCTTCTCTCTCTTTCCTATTTTTTATTATTTTCTTTTCCTTTCTATTCCCCTCTTTCCTCTCCACTTCCCCTCGCACTATCACTATCGCCGTGTTTGTTTATAATACCGAATTCCTTAAGCTGGAGCGTCCGTTGCCAAGGCTTTTATCGGCCAGTGGACTATTTTGCAACAGAAATTTACGGGCCTTTTGTTGCTGCAACTGACTCCCCGGACAAAGAGACAATGCGAGTTTACAGTGTCCTTTTTTTTTTTCATTTTTTATTTTTTTTTTTCTGGGAGAGGAGTGGGTGGGGTGGGAGGTATTTCTTTCTTTCGTCTACTTATATTTCTGTTCGATTTTTTATATTTCTCTATTTATTATTATATATTTTTTTTGTAATTTAGAAGTGCCTTTTTTTTTTTCATTTTTTTTTCTGGGAGAGAGAGAGAGGGGGGGCTATTTCTTTCTTTCGTTCTACTTGTACTTCTGTCGATTTTTTCATATTTCTCTATTTTCCAATTTTTGCATGGTTTTCCTTTTTCCTTTTTTCTGAGCGAGAGAGAGAGAGAGAGAGAGAGAGAGAGAGAGAGAGAGAGAGAGAGAGAGAGAGAGAGAGAGAGAGAGAGAGAGAGAGAGAGAGAGAGAGGAGAGGGGAGGGGGGGGCTATTCATTTCTTTCGTCTACTTATATTTCTGTCGATTTTTCATATTTCTCTATTTTCAATGTTTGCATAGTTTCCTTTTTTCCTTTTTTCTGAGCGAGAGATAGAGAGAGAGAGAGGGGGGGGCTATTAAACTTCCGTCTACTTATATTTCTGTCAATTTTGCTTATTTCTCTATATTTTTTTGCATATCTATATTGGATATTTATCATGCACAGTGGTTTTGATTTGCTCAAGTTTATTCATTTTTCCATTTGCTGAATGCTTATTAACGAGTTTTATCTTTGTGGGTTTATTAATTTTGCCTTTACATTCATTTGCATATTTTCCTTATATCGTTATTCAAAGGACACATGTGATTATAAAAGGAAAACATCACATATGCCTTTAAGAACACATCGTCTATATTGTCACCGAGAATATATGATCAGAATTTAGAATTTATGGTCCCAAACATTAAGAATAATTTATCTGCCTCCAATCTATCATAAACATTGCACATTCTGGCTATCTTGCTCACCCCTTCCTTGGCTTTGGAATACTTTACGATTTGTGTAAATTCCATATGCCTGATGGGAATGCAGTATTCGAATTCTATCTAACCTTCGTCATGGATCTACTGATATAAACTTTATGGAGAGCCTATATTCTATATAATGAAATTATATCACGGGGAGAAAGATTTACGTCGACTTCAGCTTTATTTATATCACAGGATATAATTTATATCACATATAAATTTATATCAATTTATATCACAGAATTTATATCATATATAATTTATATATGATATGAATTTATATCACAGGGGGAGAAAGATTTGCGTCGGCCTCAGATATGGTGAAAATCATTGCATCCTCTAGTGTCAGTGCATTCTTATTTATCATTTTAATTTCAAATCAATTCTTCCTTATGCACATATTCACATAAACATACAGACAAGATCATAATTAAATATCCCTGGAAAGATTCTGAAAAAGAGTCTGAAAAAGACAAACCTTAATATATATCACGTACCGCAACATGAAGAGAGAGAAAAAAAAAAATATATATATACGTAGATATTCCTCACCACGTACATGTAAACCTCCCCCCCCCAAAAAAAAAAAAAAACATGAAGAGAGAGACAGAAAAAAAGAATATATACGTAGATATTCCTCACACGTACATGCACCCCCCTCAAAAAAAAAAAAAAAAAAAAAAAAAAAAAACTTGTTTACATGCACATTCCTAAACACCCGCAAAGTAAAAACTCAATTTACTCTCCTCCGCACTTTTAACAGGCTCACTTTCCCGCACAGGACTTCATGACACGACCCAAATGGATGGAAAAGCACGCTCATAGAGACAGTGCTAAAAAGAGGGATGAATTTCGCCCGCCATTTCCTCTAACATCCGTGTTTTCTCGTTTTTATCCGCTACTTGTATCAACAAAAGTAAAAGGCGTATAAAGTGCAACACAAAACAAAATCGCGATTTTTGCCCATAAAAGTTAATTGGAGAGAGAGAGAGAGAGAGAAGTTAGAGAGAGAAAAAGAGAGAAATGGCGAGAGGAAGAGAGTGAGAGAGAGAGTGATAGATAGATAGATAGATTGATACAGAGAGAGAGAGAGAGAGAGAAAGAGAGAGAGAGAGAAGAGAGAGAGAAGAGAGAGAGAGAGAGAGAGAGAGAGAGAGAGAGAGAGAGAGAGAGAGAGAGAGGAGAGGAGAAGAGAAGAGAGAGAGAGAGGAGAGAGAGAGAGAGAGAGAGAGAGAGAGAGAGAGAGAGAGAGAGGAGAGAGAGAGAGAGGAGAGAGAGAGAAGACGAGAGAGAGAGAGGAGGGGAAGAACAGACAGAAGAGAGATGAGAGGGAGAGGGAAAGAAGAGAGAGAGAGAGAGAGAGAGAGAGAGAGAAGAGAAGAGAGAGAAGAGAGAGAGAGAGAGAGAGAGAGAGAGAGATGAAGAGAGAAGAGAGAGAAGAGAGAGAGAGAGAGGGGAGAGAGAGAGAGAGAGAGAAGGAACGAAAGGGAAAGAAGGGAAGAGGAAAGAGAAGAGAAGAAAGGGAGAAAGAGGACAAAAACACATACAAAACAAACATACCCAAAACAAAACAGAGAGAGAAGAGAGAGAGAAAACACGAATTCAAAACTGCGAATTGAATATAAACGAATAAAGGTTTCCTGCGCCGACACGCGCCATTTTCCCCCTGGCGGCGAAAGGTGAACTAAAGCTCGGATCGGCCCACTAACCAGCGTCGCCGTCAAGCCTCGTTGCGCGTCGCCGTTTCGCTTCCGCTTTTTGCTCATTTGGCGAATACTCCCTCAGGGCGTCGGGGTGAAAGGGGGTAGGGGCGAGGGAAGATGAGGGAAGAGCAGAGAGGGGGTAGAGGCGGCGAGGAGATGGGAAAAGGGGAAGGGAGGGGTAAAGGCGGCAGGGAGAGGGAGAGGGAAAGGAGGGTGAAGGGGGTAGGGCGAGGGAGATGGGAAAGGGGCAGGGAGGGGGTAGGAGGCGAGGGAGATAGAGAGGAGAAAGGAGGTGGAAGGGTAGGGCGGCGAGGGAGATGGGGAATAGGGAAGAGAGGGTGGTAGGCGGCGAGGGAGATAGGAAGGGGGAAGGGAGGGGTAGGGCGGCGAGGATAGGAGGGGAAGGAGGGGATAGGGGGCGAGGGAGAGGGGAAAGGGAAGGGAGGGTGTAGGGCGCGAGGAGATAGGAAGGGGAAAAGGAGGGGAAGAGGAAGAGAGGGAGATAGGAAGGGGAAGGGAGGGAGAGGGGAGCGAGGGAACATGGAGAGGGAGAGAGGGGTAGGGAGCGAGGGAGATGGGGAAAGGGGAAGGAGGGTGGTAGGGCGGCGAGGGAAAATGGGAGAGGGCTGGAGGGTGGTAGGGTGGCGAGGGGATGGGGGAAGGGGCAGGGAGGGGGAGGGGCGAGATAGGAGAGGAGAAAGGAGGGTGAAGGGGGGTAGGGCGGCGAGAGGGAGATCGGAGGGAGGGGGCCAGGGAGAGGGAGGGGAGCGAGGGAGATGGGGAAAAGGGCTGGGAGGGTTAGGGTGGCGAGGAGATAGGAGGGGGGAAAGAGGAGAGGGCGAGGGAGACAGGGAGAGGGAGAGAGAGGTGGAGGGGATAGGGGGCGAGGGAGATGGGAAAAGGGGGATGGAGGGTGGTAGGCGGCGAGGGAGATAGGAGGGGTGAATGGGGGTAGGGGGCGAGGGAGATGGGGAAATAGGGAAGGAGGGGGGGAGGGGGAGGAAGTGGTAGGTGGCGAGGGGAATGGGGAAAAGGGGCAGGAGTGGTGGCGGCGGGAGATAGGAAGGGGGGAAGGGAGGGTGGTAGGAGGGAGGGAATAGGAGGGGGGAAGGAGGATGGGTCGAGAGGAGGTGGAGGGGGAGCGAGGAGATAGAGGGAAACGAGGAAAGGAGAGTTAGGGAAAGCGAGGAGATGGGAAAAGGCAGGTAGGAGAGGAGGGAGGGAGCGAGAGAGGGAGTAGGGGAGCGAGGGAGATTGATAAGGGGGCAGGGCAGGGAAGAGGGGGGGGGCGAGAGAAACAGGGAGAGGGAGAAAGGAGATGGGCCTGGGGCAGGGGGGGGCAAAGGAGGGGTAAGGGGAGGGGACGAGAAAAGGAAAGATGGGGATGGAAAGAGTCAGAAGGATAGACAAGCAGACACGTACATATACACACAGCGATAGAGAAGAAGAGGAGGAGAGAATAGAAAAGCAATCAAAGAGAGAGTGAAAGAGAAAGAGAGAAGAGAAGAGAAGAGGAAAAACAAACACAAAAAGTAAGTAAATGGACCGAACGAAAGGGAGCTATAAGGAGAGTAATAGAGGGTGAGAGGAGAGAGGGAAGGAAAGGAGAGGGGAGAGGAGAGGAAAGAGAGGAGAAGAGGAGAGAGAGGGAGAGGGAGAGTTAGAGGGAGGGAGAAGAGAGAGAGAGAGAGAAGAGGGAGGAGAGGAGAGGAGGAAGGAAAGGAGAGAGGGAGGAGAGAAGAGGAAAGAAGAGAGAGAGGAGAGAGAGGAGGAGAGGAGAGAGAGAGAGAGAGAGAGAGAGAGAGAGAGAGAGAGAGAGAGAGAGAGAGAGAGAGAGAGAGAGAGAGAGAGAGAGAGAGAGAGAGAGAGAGAGGAGAGAGAGGAGAGAGAGAGAGAGAGAGAGAGAGAGAAAGATAGATAGATAGTTAGAGAGAGCGAAAAAGAGAATAGAGGAGAGAGAGAGAGAGCAGAGAGAGGAGAGTAGGTAAGGGGAGGGGAGGAGA
>NW_020869300.1:657949-670449 GCF_003789085.1 Penaeus vannamei | reverse complement strand
TGTGTATTTCTTACTTACTTTCCGTCCGGTTTCAGGAAAAGTAGATCTGGTCATTCACCCGGACTCTGGGGGGTGTCCGCTGGGTCAAGCCGCTTTTTATCCGGACTCTGGGAGCGTCCGCTTGGCCAAGCCGGTTTTTAGAAATAGTGTAAAAAGGTAGTCAATTTCGATAAGAAGCGATGAATGTATTGTAATACAATTCACAAAAATCCAATAATATGTTAGCATAATTACTAGGAGTCAGGTAATAATATTAAAATCACGAATCTAGCAGTCAAAGGTAATATATATCGTGCCTGTTTATTCAATGATTTATCTCCCTCTTGTTACCTGCGTGTGTTTACTATAGGGGATACTGGTACTACGAATAACGTAGCTACCTATCATCGAAGTTCAGAGGAGGAGTTCGCACATGTAAGGACTCGGAGTGTTTACCGCTAGTGAAAAGAAGGACACTCCTGATAAGGTAAAGGGAGCGAGGGAGGGAGTACACTGAGAGTACTCACAGACTGAGTACTGGATTTTTCGTTTCGAGGGAGAACGTTATGGACAAGCACACGTCAAGGATATAGCGAGGTTTGCCGAAGAGTTACGTAGGAAAAGCGTGTATGTGTGTGTGATGTGTATGTGTGTGTGCGTTGTGTGTGTGGGAGAGAGAGAGAGAGAGAGAGAGAGAGAGGAGAGAAGAGAGAGAGAGAGAGAGAGAGAGAGAGAGAGAGTCAGAGAGAAGAAAAGAGAGAGAGAGAGATTGAGAGAGAGAGAGGGAGAGAGAGAGAGAGAGATGAATCTACACAAACGGCGAAATTTTTTAAACGTCTTTGGCTTCCCTGTTCTCTCCTGCACCATGTTGCACCTCTCATCCTCTCCTACATCATCCTTGTCTCTGTTCCATAGACTTTATAGTTAAAATATGGCATGTCTTCAAAATTGTTGCCACATCTAGTAAACGTATTTATTCGCTTGTGTTTTCTGTGACAAAGTTGTATATACTGATCTTCCAAATGCTAAAGTTCCATCCAGTTTAAAAACGAAAAATCTACGCTCCCCATCCACATATTTCCCCAAGCTTATTACCAAAAATTACCGTTCCTTGTCTTGAAATGTCAAAGGAATTCCAATTCTTCGATTCACATTCTCCCCTCATTTATAAACCACTCTTTCCCTTTCTATCGTTCTAATTTCCCCCTTTTCACTTTCACCGGACGCTCCCTACAAACACCTTGGGGAAACCCTATGCCTTTCTACTCTTTAATTACACTCTTTCTCTGCTACTATTCCCTTGGGTTTCTTGTTCACTCGCTCTTTCCTATAGAAACCTTTTTATGTTGGTTTTTACTCTTTTTTCGTATTACTCTTCCATTTTCTCTCTTTCTTCTTTTCTCTCTCTCTTTGACTGTTCTCCTACTATATCTATCTCCTTCAATATATGATTTAAAGAGACAGATGTAGATAGATAGAATAGTAGAGTAAGAGAAGATAAACTTAGAGAGATGAAGGAGATGAGAGAGAGAGAGAGAGTTTGTTTATATATATCTAATGTGTGTTATATATATATACAATATATATTTTAATATAATACTTAATATATATTACCATAGCTCTATAATATCAATAATAATACATCACATACCATACACACACACACACACAACACACACACACCACACACACACCACACACACACACACCACACACACACACTATTATATACATATATATGTTATATAGTGATTATCTTTTTTTCTCCTCTCCGTTTATATGGGGTGATTTTCTTAGAGAGATAATAGATAGAGTAGATAGAGAGATAGAGAGAGCATTGATATTATCTACTGTAATCTGTGTGTGTATATATATATTATTTATATATATATATATATATATATATATACTATATATACACATATATATATATATATATATATATATATATATATATATATATAATATATTATATATATATACACACATATATGTATATATATATATATACATATTTATATATATATATATATATATATAACCCATATAATATATTATATATATATATATAATAATTATATATATATATTTATATATATGTGTGTGTGTATGTTGGTGTGTATGTTGTGTGTGTGTGTGTTGTTGTGTGTGTGATGTGTGTTTACTTGTCATATGTGTGTGTGTGTTTGTGTGTTGCATAAATCGATGTGTGTTGTGTTTGTACATACATACATAATTAACAATATATATATATATGTTATATATATGTATATATATATATAATATATATTATATATATTATATATATAACATTGTGACTTATTCTATACATTTATATATGTATATATATATATATATATATATATATTATTATAATATATATATACTATATATATACATATATTATATATGTGTTGTGTGTGTGTGTGTGTGTTGTGTGTGTGGTGTGTGTGTTGCTGTTGTATATATTATTTATATATACTATATATATATATTGAATATGTAATATGTATGTATATAATATATAATTATATATATATGTTATATATATATATATAATATATATATATATATTATATATATTAGAGAGGAGAGAGAGAGAGAGAGATGAAGAGAGGGATGAGAGAGAGAGGATGAGACGAACAGGAGGTTCACGCTTATCAAATGACCTCAGTTCCTTGCAAAATAATATACGATTGTAAATAATTGACTCAGGCATTATTGATTGTATTACCTTTATTCCGACCACGAAAAAAAGAAAGCAAGAAAATGGAAGAGATGAGAAAAAATGAAGAGAAAAAAAAAAACGAAAAAAAAAAAAATAAATGAAAGCCTTACATGGATCGCAATCCTCAGACTTTACTTAAAAAACATTTAGTAGAAATCCTTTGTTTCTTGCGATTTTTATCGGTTAATGCGGTGTTTTTTTCGCCTTTCGTCCGTGTTTCTATTCACAATTTAGATAAATTGATCCGCTGAAAAGGACTCGTCGGCGGTTGACTGAGCCTGAAAAACCAATTCCAGACTGTCTTTCAGTTCACCTCCCTCGTACCCTTTTCCGCGCTGCTGTGGTGGCCAACACACTCGGGGAAACTTGAAACTCGGGCCTTAAATTCGGCTCCGCGTGCATTCTCGCTCCACATGTTAGCCTTTTCGCGGATAGAGCCAGGTATACAATTTGTGTGGGGGGAAAACGTGTTTTTGAATGAAATTGTATTATTTTTTTTTCTGTTTTGTTTGTGTGTGTGTGTTGTGGCAGAGAGAGAAGAGTGAGATTGGTAGATTTGATTGAGAGGAGGTTTGAGAGTTGATGATATGAAATGATGAAGTGATTTTTAGTGGTTTTAATGATGATGAATATTGGGTATTTGGATGGGAGTGTGAGATTATTGTTGTAGTGGAGGAATGTTTGATGATTGATTGACATAGATAGGAGAGAGTAGAGATTTTGGTATGTCGAGATTGCTTTTTAGGAGAGATAGAGAGAGAGAGTAGAGACATTTTTTTCTTTTTTTTTTTTCATTTGAGTATTATGATTTGATGTATGGTTTTGTTTGATTTGAGATGAGAGTGATGAGTTTGATTATCTGTATGGATTGAGAGATGAGTATGAGAAGTGAGATTGAAGGTAGGATTTTGTGTGATAGTTGATGATTTTTTTAATTGTGATTGATGATGGATATGAGTAGGATGGTGAGTATGATTCGCTTTTTTTTAGGTGAGTTCGAGGAGTGGAGTTGGATTTTGGAGGTATGGATTTTTGTTAGGACATGATTATGAGTGAGAGAGGGATTGTAGAGTGAGGAGATGAGGATGAGAGAGAGAGAGTGTGTGTTCTGTGTGTGTATTACGTGTCAGTGGAGAGAGAGAGAGAGGAGAGAGAGAGAGAGAGAGAGAAAAGAGAGAAAAGAGAGAGAGAGAGAGAGTGAGAGATTAGAGCTAGGAGAGAGAGAGAGAGAGGAGGAAACAGACAGACAGACAGACAAATACCGGCTTTCCTCTTGCCTTTTTAGCAACCTTATACCTAAACCATAAAACAAACAGCGAACACACCCACTCGCAAACACACACACCATTATCTTCACCCTCACACCCAACCACACACACCATAAGTACCACACAATAGGACCTGATCATGCCCCTCCCCCTCCCCTACCACCGGGCCCCCTCCTCCCTCTAATCCTGCCCTCCCCTCCCCCTCCCCCTACCACCCCCTCCCTCTAATAAGGACAGGAGAAGGGCGAGGAAATGCCATTAGGAGCATCGCATTTCAGGAAACGTGATTTTCAGTCCCGGAGATCCTGTAATAAAATCCTCCGCCGGGGATCTTGCTCTCGCTTGCTTATCCTCCTGTTCGGGCGACGATGGGCTTGCTCTTTGGCTTGCTTATCGTGGTCGCATATTTTGTTTCGTTTTTTTTCTTCTATTTTTTTCTTTCTATTTTTTTTGTCTTCATTGTCGTCTGGCTTGCTTATCGTGTTCGCATTTTTTTCTCTATTTTTCTCTTTTTTTTTTTCTTCATTTTGTCTGGCTTGCTTATCGTGTTCGCATTTTCTTATATTTTTTTGTCTTCATTGTTGTTACTGTTACTGTTATTATTAGTTACAGAAATAGCAGTATAGCAGTAGGTTCTATTTTTTCGGTTATAATTATTATCAATATTATCATTGTGATTGTTATGATTATTACCATAATTAGTGTTATCATTTTGAGCAATGATAATAATATTTCTATTATTATTATTATCATTATCATCATCATCATCATCATCATTATCATCATTATCATTTTCAAAATCATCCTTATTATCATCATTGTCATTATCATAAGTAGTGGCACTTTATTAATAATGGTAATATCATCATTTTAATATCATAATTATAATTATTATCATTACTAACATTCATGCCATAGCTTTTATCAATCACTATTTTTACTGGCGTCTCCCTTACCTTCTCCCCCGTTTCACCTTCCCCATTTCCCTTTTATTTTTAAGCTCCCATCCCCTTCTCCTTCTTCTTCTTCCTCCTATCTTCTTCCCTTCATCTCCCATTTCCCTCCTTCCTTCTTAACCTCTTCCCTCGGATAACCATGTAAAAGTGACGATTTAACTACTTCAATTCGCTGTACTTTCCTCATATAATAACAACAACAACAATTTCAATGATAATAATAATGATAATAAAAGGGTTAGGATATATTCTCACATATAGAATATGACGAGGGCACGCGTGTGTTTAATATCTATGCTGTCAATTATCGTTCCCTTTGACACCAAAATGGTATGACTTCAAGTCCGCAGTCACTAGGAATATAAGTACAAGAGTGTAATGCCTCTCTATCTTAAAATAAATTTTATCACCACAGTCACGTGGAGTGCAAACCATCTTATAGTAAAGTAATTATACCACTACAGTCGTATGGATTATGGCCTCTGTTGTGAAAACATAAATGAAAATAGCGATGACATTAATGTTTTCGTTGTGTGAGCGTTGTAGGCGATCTGATCGTCTTAATACAGAAGCGAGTGAATATATGTAGAAGTTTGCTTTTATGATGTATGTAATCGCTATTTTATCACAGTTATCCTAATCATCGTCATTATCACTGGAATCGTCATCGTCATCACCAGCGTCGTCATAATCATCACTATAAAACCTTAATCAACGTCATTAGTATTTTCATCATTAAAATTAATGTTATAATTATTATCATCATTATCATAATGTTTAAGATATATATTGTTATCATCATTATCATAAGTAATATGTAAGAAATAAATTATCATCATTATCATAACTAATATTTAAGAAATATATTGTTATCATCATTATCATGAGTAATATTTAATGTCATCCATAATAATCAATATATTTTCTTCCTTCACTTTTTGTTTAAAGGCCGATGTTTATTCATTGATATAATCATAATTCTAATCCCCATGACGTTAATATTTCAGCTAAATATCTTTCCTGTCATTATATAATTTCAAAAAAACGGTGACACGTTACCTTTTTACCCAAAGAAAGCGAGAAGAAAAAATAATGTGAAAGAAATATGAAAAGTTACGTCATTAAGGAAGAGTGCCAGACAAAGATTGCATCCCCCCCCCCCGCACCGTTAACATCGAGGCCTCGTTGTCAGCTTCTGGCACTTAATCCCCTTAATCCTCCCCTTCAACTACTCCATCGCCCCCTTTTCCCTCCGCCTACTCCTCGACACGTGCCCTTCACCCCCCCCCCTCTGCCCCTCCCCTCTCACACTCCGCCTTTCTTTAAAGCTGAACAATCTTTTTGGTCAATAAATATATATATATATATATATATATATATATATATATATATATATATATATATATATATATATATACAAATAAAAGAGAAGAAAGAGAGAGAAATAAAATAAATAGATAGACACGCACAAACGCAACACACACACATATATATATATTATATATATATATATATATATATATATATATATATATATATATATATATATATATATATATATATATATATATATATAATACGTATACACACACACATATATATGTATATATATGTATATATACATACAAACAGACATATATATGTATATATATGTATATATATATACACACACACACACACACACACACACACACACACACACACACACACACACACACATATATATATATAATATATATATATATATATATATATATATATATATATATATACATATATATGTATATATACATATATATATACATATATACATACATATAATATATATATTATATATATTATATATGAAATATATACATATATATATGAATATATACTTATATATATATTATATAAACACATGTATATAAATGTGTGTGTGTGCTTAATTAATTATCTTTAATTGTCCTTATTCATGACACTATGTATGGTGAGAAAAGAAAGATATAATTCAAGATACGTATATATATGTAGTAGGAACTCAGTCTCAAATCAGAAAAAAATATATATACAATAATATATTCCCCACATGCTTACAATGATTGTCGTGGGACAGGACGGGACTCGGACAACAGTTGAAGAAGTAGTTGTAGTCGCCTTGTCGCGCTCTCTCTCTCTTCCTTGTCTTGGCAGAACGAGGGGCATATATCCGGGTGATTTCCGCCACTTCCAAGACGGTGCGACTCGTTTGCATATTGTAATTGGCGGACTTCGTCTTGAGTATTGTTATGGGGCTGCGCTCGTTCCTGCGTTCACTACAATATATATATATATATATATATATATATATATATATGTATCTATGCATATGTATGTATGCATATTAATATATATACACAAGCACACACACACACACACACACACACACACACACACACACACACACACACACACACACACACAACACACACACACACACACACACACACACACACACACACACACACCACACACACACACACACACACATATATATTATTATGTATATATATATATATGTATATGTATATATATACATATATATATATATGTGTGTGTGTGTATATATGTATTCATATACACACACAAATGCTACATCTAAATGCATACATATAAACACACACACACACACACACACACACACACACACACACACACACACACACACACACACACACACATATATATATATATATTATATATATATATATATATATGTATATATACATGCATACATATATATATATATACATATATACACTGTATTTATAGGTATATATTTACACACACACACACACACACACCACACACACACACACACACACACACACACACACACATATATTATATATATATATATATATATATATATATATATATATATATAATATATATATATATATATATATAATATATATATATGTATATATATATATGTATTATATATTATGTATAAATATTATGTATTTTTGTGTATATATATATTTATATACTTATATATTCATATATATACTTATATGTATGTAACAATGCATGTGTGTTAAAAGTCGATTTTGGTTATCTGTGTGAACTGCTCGTATACCGCGGTGCAGTAGAATATGCTTTTGATTCTCTCGTGGACAAAAGCAGGAAGGGATGGCCCGGTTGACCTTGTTACAGTGCATATAGAAGTTTGACAGAGGCTGCTCTTATCACCTCGACGATAAAACGATTTTCTTTACGTGGACGAAAGAGGAGTGGAGTTAAAAGAACATGGTGTAATATAGAGCCGCAGTCGAAGACCTCGACACTGAACTCTTCTTAAACTGAAAAAGAAGCCTCGTATCAAAATAAAACACCAAAGGTAAGTAACTGAAATCGAGACACCAAAATACAATGCTTTAGTCTGCTTTCAAAACCCCACGAAGGCAGACAGATGTACCCACTTCCATTTTTTTTGAAGTTATCACACACCAATTCCTGGTCATCCACTACCAAAATACAATAACTCATGGCTTCCACTGGGTTTTGGGGAACAGATTATATCACAGTGCCAATACACTGACCAAAGTGATAGATAAGATAGATAAAAAAAAAAAAAAAAAAAAAAAAAAAAAAAAAAAAAAAATATATATATATATATATATATATATATATTATATATATATATATATATATAATATATATATATATATATAAAGAGAGAGAAAGAGAGAGAGAGAGAAAATGAGTGTTTATTTTCTCACTTGTTTGTTTATTTATCATCAATTTTTCATTTATTTTTTTTTTTTTTTTTTGAAAGGAAAAGACAAGGATCTATTAGGAAAAAAAAAAACTTTTCGAAACGATATAAAACATGTGGTCACAACGGAAAAATATATATTCTTTAAGAGCCATCATTTTTTCGTATTTTTGTTTTTAATCACAGAAATGGTACACGCAATCTCTGGGAGATTATTATCGAGCGAAATAGAAATAACAAAATTAAAAGTAATCCTGATATTGTTAAAAATGTAAAAGGATAATGAGGTAATGGAATAGACGGGCATAGAATATAAGGAGAGTGAAATGGTTAAATATAGGAAATTAGTAAGAACACAGCAATGTGGAAGGGGAGAAATAGCGGAAGGTATTGAGAATGAAGTGGATGGATAAAAATAGAAGGTAAAATGAATAGGAGATTAAGTAATAGGAATGGGAGATTAAAGAGAGAGAAGTAGATGAAAGAAGGATGAGGATAAGAATGGATAGTGAAGGAAGAAGAAGCTGAAGAGTGAATAAAGTGAGGAAAGGGATAATAAGGGGGGTAAATACGGATAAAGTAAATAGATTATAAAGTTTGGAATGAAGAGTGAAGTTAATGTAAAGATAATGAAGAGTACATGGGGTAAAGGAGTAGAGCAACAGATAGAACTTAAGGTGCACATGGGGCAATGAAGTAAATAGTCTAAGTGAGGATAGAGGTGAGAGAGTAGTGAAATAAGAGATAAACAGGAATGACAATAAGATAAGATAGATCAATGGATGAATAACAAAATCAGTAAATGATGATGAAAGGAGAGGATAAGTGAGATAGAGTGGAATAAAGAGACATTAAGTGTACGGTGTATGAGATGATGGCAATATTAATTGTGCATGATATAGAAACTAGCTACATAGCTCGATGCAGATAAACAACAACAGAAGTTAGACAGCATCAGCATATCGCGATAAATCAAAGTAATCAATAGTGACTAAATTCATAATTATACAATACCAATCACTACCAAACATGCAATAGACCGATACATAGGAGCTAATGTAACGACAGTTACCGTAAATAGTAATTAAGTAATATATAATGTTGTTAACCAACATTGGGCGTCATAAGACTTCTATGGTCTGTCATAACCATTGTAGGCACTATGTACACGAGAGGTTTTTAGATTAGAGGACTATTTCTTCTTGTACGGCTTTTACAGGTGCATTACTCAGTTTAAGAACAGGAGATAATTTAATACGTAATTGTGAACTCTATATATATCTGAAATAAATAATAATTCTATTTCAATGTGTGTTTGTGCTGATTAGTAGTACTCTTGTTCATTTCTTGATAGCTGTAGTGTGTATTGATCCTGTTGTGTGCTCTGTTTGTGTTGTGCATAATTGTGTGTGATATGCAATAATCGGAAAACCACTACAATTTGAGCTATGAAAATAATTTCGATGACTTTAATCATCAGCGCTTTATAATTCCTCACTGCATTATGCCTCACATTACCATTATCACTTTAATATTCTTATACCTGCCTCTTTATTCACCATCAACCTCCTCCTCCTCCTTTAACAACCAACTACCTTTATCAGCTCGCATGCTCGTCTGCTGTCCTGCATCGAGCCTCATAACCTCGTGTGGGCGTGTGTATGTGTGTAAGTGTAGAGGACCGCTGGAAGCCACCGCTGGCGGCCGGCATTTACGCCTCGAGTCCGCCGACCTGGGAGTGTGTAAGAGACTTGGTCTCTGCAATGGAGGTGACAGGCTCGGTGTACGTGTGCCTCGGTGTCAGTGAAAAATACACAAGTAAACACAAGTAAAACTGTGTGAGTGGCGTCGCTCCCTCGGCGTGATACTCGTCTGAGAGTGACAGAGTGCTCGTGCCTGGCGGTCGGCGACGTCTCCGCTCCGCTCGCGGCCGGTGTTGGCGGGCTTTGCCGCCGTCTCGTTGCCGGGCTGGTGTGTTTTTCTGTGTGTACGTTCCCCCCTTTTCCCGTTTTCATACTCAGGTGGTAGTAGGTATTGTTTGAGTCGGTTTCGTTGCTTGTGGGGTAGGAGGAGTGGTGGGGAGAGAGCGTGTGGAGTGTGTGTGGTGTGAGTGCTCAAGCACGGATCGAGGAGAGGCAATACGAGTAGAAGTCATCGAGACGCGACGATTAACCAGGAAACGTCATTTATTTGGTAATCACAGTGTGAGAGGAAAAACGAGGGGTGGTAGTATTATGATCAAAGCATTATTTCGCACGCCAGAATGGGGAACTGCACTAGCACTAATCCGCAGGCAACGTTTTGCAGAAAATGATACGCAGAGTGATAGGGTAGAGTGTCATATTTAAAAGTATAAACAATATGTAACTAATTAGATATCTTAGTAATAGTAGATATATTACCGATGATATACTAGACAGTACGTGAATGAAGATTAGCATTTGATAGCGTAAGTCTCATATGTCTTTTTACACTTACGTTCAAATCACCAATATCAATCTTTCTTGTTATTTACTGTAAGATGAATTGAAGGAAACTATCTGTTCTTTTTTCTTTATTGACAACACACACACACAATATCAACACTCAACACATAAAACAAGTAACGTACTCGAATAACTAAGCTTATTTCGCAAAAATAAGAGATAGAGCTATATACAGTTATATAGCCATAATGAGTTATACTGCGAATTATAGGTATTATATTACATCTCTAGCAAACCATGAGAGTAGAATAAAGTGTATATAGAGAAATGGGGATACAAAAATCACAAACACCACAGGATCACCAATAATCCTCTGAATTAATTAAACAGAAAGAAGGTGAATAATGGAGGAGACACCCGATACATATGCAAACACTTACACACACACACACACACACTCTCTCTCTCTCTCTGACATTACATGACACATCATCACAACTGCTCTCTCTCTCTCTCTCTCTTACTCTCTCTTATATCTCTCTCTCTCTCATCTTACTCTCTTATCTCATCTCTCTCTCTTCATCTCATCGACTCTCTAGCACATACACACATCACACACTTAACTGTCTCGTATCTCTCTTCCTCTTTACTCTCAACAAAAACGCGAACATACATCGCTCTACTCTTCGGACAAACACCAACACACACACAAGACATTCACACACATCAACACGATTTAGTCCTCCAGTAACCGCAACATACGACACCTCAATAGCCTCTCAATAAGTCAGGCCAAACCAATACGTTACTATATTTATAAATTTCAAAAGCAGCAGTCATTGTCTATAGTAATGCTATAATGGGTAATTATCATCTCTCGTAAGATGGTTACGTACCTCTCTTAGCTTATCCACTTTGCCAGAACAAGTAATAGTACATGCGCTTCTGCATATGTAATTCTATGATAGGCACAAAAGAGGCGTAATGAATAAAATGGGGCTATTTAGAATCGATATGAGAAGAAGTAGTAATGTGGATAGGTATTATTTGATGAAATTATATATACAATAGAGAAGAGTTGTTTTTACGTTAATACTATCCATAGGTCAGACTTCATATAATTAATCGCGTGAGAAGGTAAGCACGTTCAGACACAAATCATGAAGAAATATAAAGAAATATTTAATCTAAATCATTTTATCTATATAATTTCATACATATTTTAACAAAAATTTGAAACTTATTACTTACTTACTACCTTTATTACTATACCATCAATGCTATAGAAGATACCAAAGATACATTAAGAAAGGATGCGAAATAAGAAATAAAGCAATTAACGGAGAAAGCGTCTGGTATGTTAAATTATGAGTGACACATAGTAATATCCACTAGTGTAACCTA
>NW_020869300.1:615686-616816 GCF_003789085.1 Penaeus vannamei | reverse complement strand
GGAGAGAAAAGAGAGAGACGAGATGCGGGAGAGAGGAGGGAGAGAGAGATCAAAGAGAGATATCTCTACTCGGCCAATTAAACAAACCAAGCAAAAAAAAGAGACGAAATCCAAGTAAGCAAATAAACAAGTTCTTCAGGGAGTGAAAAAATTCCATTGGAAGAAAATCCATCACCCGCGCAACAAGTCCTTGGGGAGGTACCCTCGCTGTTCGAAATATCGGCATTCGACTGGGATTCCTTTTTTTTTTTTTTTTTTTTTTTTTTTTTTTTTTTTTTTTTGGCAAGCGAGTGATATTTATGGCTTCTTATTGTTAATAGCTTGCGCGGAGGGAAGAGAGAGAGACGAGCCAGAGAAGGTAGAGAGAGAGAGAGAGAGAGAGAGAGCGAGAGAGAGAGACAGGACAGACAGAGACATGAGAGAGACAGGACAGACAGAATGAGCAGAGAGAAAGAGGAAGAGAGCAGAGGACAGGAGAAGACAGAGAGACAGAGAGAGAGAGAGAGAGAGACCCAAGAAGAGAGAAGAACAGAGACCAAAAGAATCTCGCGTCGAATGAAACAACAAAGCAAAAAGCAAAGACCGAAATCAGTAAGGCAAATAAACAAGTTCTTCAGGGAGTGAAAATCCATCGAAGAAAAACGCACGCGCAACAAGTCCTTTGGGAGACCCTCGCTTGTTCGAAATATCGGCATTCAACTGGGATTCCATTTTTTTTTTTTTTTTTTTTTTTTTTTTTTTTTTTTTTTGGCAAGCGAGGATATTGGCTTCTTTTGTTAACGCCTGCGGGGGAGACAGAGAGAGAGAGAGGAGAGAGAGAGAGAGAGAGAGGAGAGAGAGAGAGAGAGAGAGAGAAGAAGAGAGAGAGAAGAGAGAGAGAGAGGAGAGAGAGAGAGAGAGAGAGAGTCAGAGGGAGGAGAGAGAGAGAGAGAGAGAGAGAGAGAGAGAGAGAGAGAGAGAGAGAGAGAGAGAGAGAAGGAGAGAGAGAGAGAGAGAGAGAGAGAGAAGAGAGAGAGAGAGAAGGAGAGAGAGAGAGAAGAAGAGAGAGAGAAGAGAGAGAGAGAAGAGAGAGAGGAGAGAGAGGAGAGAGAGAGAGAGAGAGAGAGAGAGAGAGAGAGAGAGTGAGAGAG
>NW_020869300.1:600686-603186 GCF_003789085.1 Penaeus vannamei | reverse complement strand
GGCAAAATTGGGATAACGGGCGGGGGAGGAATGAAAAAAGACGGGAGACAATGAACAAGAGAAAAATAATGGGAAAAAAGATGGATGCAACAACGGAGAAAGAGAGAGCGAGAGCAGAGAGAGAGGAGAAGAGGAGAGAGAGAGAGAGAGAGAGAGAGGAGAGAGAGAGAGAGAGAAGAGAGAGAGAGAGAGAGAGAGAGAGAGAGAGAGAGAGAGAGAGAGAGAGAGAGAGAGAGAGAGAGAGAGAGAGAGAGAGAGAGAGAGAGAGAGAGAGAGAGAGAGAGAGAGGAGAGAGAGAGTGAGAGAGAGAGAGGAGGAGAGAGAGAGGGAGAGAGAGAGAGAGAGAGAGAGAGAGAGAGAGAGAGAGAGAGAGAGAGAGAGAGAGAGAGAGAGGAGAGAGAGAGAGAGAGAGAGAGTGTGTGTGTGAGAGAGAGAGACAGACAGACAGACAGACAGAGAGAGAGAAGGAGAGGAAATGAAGTACAAATACATTGTGAAATATAAATATGTTATGAGGATAAAATACACGTATAATTGCCAGGGCCAAAAGGTTGATAAAAAAAAAGATGAATGAATATATAATTCCTCAGTTTAATGCTAGTGTATGATAATTGCTGCATCTCGGAAGTTGTTTTACATTACATGATTATTTACGTTACAAGACAAAAAGAAAAAGAGAAGAAAAATCCACACAGATCCCGAATATACTGGAACAAGGAACGACATCCACTGCATCTGAAACTTAAGCAAATACCTCATCTAGCCCATTAGTATATCCACATATTCTTAAATCAATAATATCCACTTCATTTGAAACTTAAGCAGTGACTTCCTTACATTGGCATATCCACATATTCTTAAATCAAATATCCACTTCATTTGAAACTTAAGCATTGACTTCCTTACACTGGTATACCTCATCTAGCCCATTAGTATATCCACATATAAAATAAATAATATCCACTTCATTTGAAACTTGAGCAGTGACTTCCTTACATTGGTATATATACATATTCTTAAATCAATAATATCCACTTCATTTAAAACTCAAGCAGTGACTTCCTTACATTGGTATATCCACATATTCTTAAATCAATAATATCCACTTCATTTGAAACTTAAGCAGTGACTTCCTTACATTGGCATATCCACATATTCTTAAATCAATAATATCCACTTCATTTGAAACTTAAGCAGTGACTTCCTTACTGGCATATCCACATATTCTTAAATCAATAACCGCGATCATCCCAGGATCGAAAGCAGCCGATAAAGGCAACCCATCCATCCTGCTGCTGGATCTCGTGCACTCAGACTACCACAAGTACCTCCGAAAATGTCCTTCCGAGAGCTAAATTTCTCAAGATATCTTTACAGAGCCTCAACTTCAGCCATAAACTTGAAGATATTCACTTTTATCGCCCAAACTTCAGCATTTTTGTCGGCCCGGATAGAGCTAGGCCTCTTTCCGGAAAAGATATTGCTAGTATTAAAGATTATAATTACCAAGTTCTCCCACAAAGTTCGGGATTGCGTGTGATTAGGCAAAGCTAATGAGTGCAAAGTTCCCTGTTGAATTTTAAAGTTTCATTTCAATAAGAAAGTCGAGTAATAGCAGCGGATCTCGCCAACTCTTTTTGAATGAACTGACTCGCGAGACTTATTACACAAATAGATTATCAGAGAGTAAGTTGGAAAAAAAGATGATAAAAAGAGGAAAAAGGAGGAGGGAGGAGGGAGGGGAGGGAGAAGAGGAAGGAGGGAGGGAGGGGAGAGGAGGAAGGAGGGAGGGGAGGGGAGGAGAGGATGAGGGGGAAGGAGGAAGGAGGAGGGGAGGAGGAGGAGGAAGAGGGGAGGAGGTGGAGGAGAAGAAGAAACAAAAATAAGAAGAAAAAAGGAGGAGGAGGATGGGGAAGAGCAAAAAGAGGAGGAAGGAGGAAGAGGAGGAGGAAGAAGAGGGCGAGGAGAAGAAGAGGGCGAGATGGAGGAGGAGGAGGAGAAAGAAGAGGACAATTGGGACGAGAAGATGAAAAAGAAGAGAAAAAAAGAAATATAATAATGATCATAATAAACTAAACTAACGGGACTCATATAACAATCAGGGTATGCCGAGGGTTCGTCTTTTTTTATTATATATATATTTTTATTTTTCTTTTTTTTTTTTACTCTCATCGAGCTAGGTGATGATTGATCATCAGTTGACAGGTTGGTGATGACTGGAAGACTGCTGATTGATGACTGATGACAGTTTGACAGACGTGATGACACGTGTTAGGGATACAGGTCTTACAGAGTGTTCGGCAATTAGGTAATTTGCTCTTAAAATCACAGAGCAATTCTTCTTTCAGGAAATCAGATCTGTATATTTAAACATATATTTACACACGTAGAAAGTGTGTGTGTGTGTGTGTATGTGTTTGTGTGTGTGTGTGTGTGTGTGTGCTGTGTGTGTGTGTGTGTGTGTGTGTGTGTGTGTGTGTGTGTAAGTGTGTGTGTGTGT
>NW_020869300.1:590686-598186 GCF_003789085.1 Penaeus vannamei | reverse complement strand
TGTATATATATGTACACACACACACACACACACACACACACACACACACACACACATATATATATATATATATATATATATATATATATATATATATATATATATACATATATGTTTATCTACCTATTCATCTATCTATCTACCTGTCTATCTTATGTATAAATATACACACATAGGTATGCATATGGGTGTAAATATATGTATGTATATATATATATATAATATAATATATATATATATATTATATTATATATATATATATGTATAGTATATATACATATATATATATCCATACATATATATATATGTATATAATTTATATATATATATATTATATATAATATATATATATATATATATATACATAGGTATGTATGGCCACACACACACACACATATACTTGATGATTAGTTGTATACAATACCATATCCAAAGCTTCAATTCAGAAGCAACCCCAAGGTCCCTGTTATATCACTTTTCCGCATCACTCAGAAGAAATCATTTCGAAAAGCAATCGCCATAAAGATCCCATTGTTTAACTGGCTGTGAGTACTTCACGGTCTAACGACACGATTTCCGTAAAGGGACCACTTTGAAGGACTACTTGTCAAGCTGTCAACAAAGGCACTGCGAACCGTTGGCTATGTCTTGCACGCGTGGACAGTGCCCCTGTATCTATCTCAGCGGGGGTCTGGAGGAAAACGTCCTTCGGATAATAACAGTTCCATTCAGATCTTAACGTAGTATCTGGAACAGATTGACTACCGGAGTGGCTATGCTTCGGGTACTCAGCCATGTAGACCGTACACTAAACATAACCTATTATTTCCACATTTTGACAACTCACTCCTTAGCATGGTAGAGTAATATACAGTTACTTATGCTTTATTTTAGCTTTCTTTTCCATTATCGATTGATGCATTCTCTGTATGACAGACTCTATTACAGATGATATGATGGTACTACATACGTTTTAAGAGCTATAATTCTTAAAATCTTTAAGTGAATAGGAAGGATCGATATTTGTTGATTAACGCAACATAAACAGTTAAAAATGACTGAAATTTAGCATAAGATATCCTTCTTCTTTAAAAGATAGTGTTAGCGATGAAATAGCATTTACTGTTAATATTAAGCATGGTGATGGAAGCAATATCACTGATATTACATTAAATTGGACAGCTGACGCCATAATGAAGATGATTCTGCTAACAACGATACTAATAATAACAATGATTGGAGCAATAATTCACATTCATGGATGAGGAAACTATGCAGATATCTTGAACAATATGATACAGTACACGTCTTGATGTGACAGACATCAGATTACCAGAATTGTCAACATCATGACCTGGGCAACATTCAATTATCAAGCATTTACAATATACAGTGTCGTATTCTGTACATGTGTCCGGCATATTGCACTTTTATTTCATTTTATTTTTAAGAATGAAGAAGCTTATGATAAGATAACATCATTAGAGAACTGAAATAAATTATGGACATCATTTTTTTTTAATAATGTATAATAATGCAAACAGGGTAGAAATTAAGAATAACGTGCTGGCAAAACAAACGGGCATGTTTGGAAACATGCATCGTTTATTTTTTCATCCTTATGTTCTGAACGTTGTAGTTCTTCAATCTACAAAATTAAATGAGTAATAAATAAGTAAATAATTAATAAATGGACAAATTACGTGTACTATAATTAGTTATGAAAATGGTAATCTCTGTCTATCTCTCTCTTAAGACAATCGTAGTAAAATGACCAGGATGCCAGGAAAATGAAAGGATATCAATATTTTCCGGCTAATCTTTTATTAATATGGACTTGATTCCGTTATTGAAAAAGAAAAAAACAGATAGCTCTGCTCTTGAGAAAGAAACACCTCAGCATATTTTAGACCTGATATAATAACCACAATTAGATCAAAGTTAGTTCGCCAAATACCCTATGACATCATCATTCCCAATTCGATTATGACGTCATCATTCCTCCCCTCTGCCTCTCACACCTTTTAAAAAAAAAAATGTCATCTCATGATGATCATTCTGGTGGAGACTCTGCTTCCTCGCGGCGGATCAGTGATAGATTCTCTGACTGAATGTGCTGTCACCAATCGCTGCACAAACCTGTCGTGTGGAATCACGATCCATTTTTTTTCTTCTTTTTTCCTTTTTTTCGAGGGTGGGGGGTGGGGGGATTAGGACAAGCGTGATCATTTCCTCTCGAAGGCAGTATCCTCCTCATGGCCACGGTGCTTTGTAAAGCGTGACAGCCACGTGGTATATTAGGAAGAGTCTTCGGGTTCTGTTGGTACACACTCGAGGACCAAACACAGCCATGAAGACATCACTGGTGAGTACTGTTCTCTAAGATGGAGAATTTAGAAGTTCGTATTTCAAGAAGGGATCTTTGTGTCATCTGTGTTGCAATACGTACACTGTACACCAGAACGTACATGGATCAGACGTTTGTAATACGTACACTGTGTACACCAGAATATACATGGATCAGAAGTTAGTAATACTTACAGTGTGTATACCAGAACATACGTGGATCTTCTTGCTGTTTATCGTTCTTAATGTTGGATGAAGTTAACTTTTAATTGAAGGTTTACAAAGGGTGGTATGCTGTCGGATTTTCAGGGTTTTTTGACTTAATACTATTTATGTATTTACTCAAATCTGTGTGAAGATTTTAGAGATTATCTTGGGTTATTGTTATTTTTTGCTTGATTCAGTAATATCCGGTACGTACTTTCAAAATCACCAATTATATATATATATATATATATATATATTATATATATATATATATATATATATAATATAATATATATATATATATATATATATATATATATATATATATATATATATATATATATATATATATATGTAACCTAATAGCAAGGTTAAAGTTGCTCTTCACACAGACATCTTATGAAAGTTTCTTAACTAGATACGATGCTCCTACATTTCTGTTGCAAAGCAGATATATGTTTTCGTTTGTTTCTTTTTCTTCGTTTTTCGAATTTATATTTTCCTTGTAAACAAACAAAACAAAACAAAAAAAAGAAGAAGAAGAAGAAAAAAAAACACTTGATTAAGAAAGAGACAAAAAGCAATATGTGCACAGCTCGTGAATATAAAGCTTCACGGGATACACGCTCAATACAGGTTTGCAGACCCTTGCTTTTGATATAGTTGCATGTTCTGACGTAAATGCTAAGCGCAACAGCCGTACACCGAATAACAATAGCGCTTCCAAGAACGACAAAATAGTTTTCGGGCATTTGGCACAGTGCGTTGGAATTTATGCAATCTTATTAGGACATGGCACGTTGATTTCCCTCTAGGAGCGCAAATTCCCAAAAGGTAAATTGGCAGCAGTGATAATGATGACACATAAATAAATCAGGAGCAGCAGTGAAAATAATGACATAAATAAATCAGGATTTTGGTTCCTACAGAATTTGACGAAGTAGGTAGCTGAAAACAGTGAAATCTTTATCCCGTTTTTTGACAAAGGATTTTTTATACTACACGGATCACCAAGAAGAGACAAATGAAACAAACAATTACAACAAAAGACCTTGTTGTTAATATCGAACGTCAAGAAGCAAGTTTTCATATAGATTATTTCGTAAAGATTATCCTTTCCCGTCTCACTTCTAAGCCGTCCCAGAATGTCTCAGATCTTTTCTTCCGTTTCTTTTTTTAGCGTTTATTTTCAAGGGATTTCACCAAGTGCCTTTCACATAGTGCTTTGAGCTTTATTAGTGTATCATGGTAATGTCTGTACTTCGTATGACTCCTTTTTGGGACTTCGTGCTGTTTTACGTGTTTTTAAGCCGTGTTGGTAACATTTTACGCGACTAAATCTATACATTCATTTATTTCATCTGGTATTATTATGATCTGGTCGGTTTATAGACACACACACACACACACACACACACATACACACACACACACACACACACACACACACACACACACACACACACACACACACACACACACACACACACACACACACAGATGTTTTGTATGTAAGATATAATTTAACATGTAATTTTCAGTGTTTTTTATTGAATAATATTCAGGACGATAACACAGAAACACAAACGTGAAAATCTGTCAGATACCAAATATTTGGCTAACAAATTGACTACGTGAAGCATTAGGCATCCCCTCTTGTGGCTACATGTATGTACCCTCAAGCAAAGGAATTGTCGTCCTTCACAAAACCAGTTGCTTTTTCGCTAAGACTAGCAAGAATTAAAAAAAAAATGGTTAGATATAATTTTGTATCTTACCAGATGTGTGTGTTTGTGTGCTCGTGCGCAGTACAACCCACGTGTTAACGTAAAAGTTTTTGTAACAGAATCTATTTCTCTTCACTTAGTATGCCAGCCCCTCTTTATAGATTTCAAAATATATAGTGTTTACTGGAATTTCATACACCCGTCCTTGCTGGCCATATCCTATTAGCCTCAGCCACAGCTTCCCCGCCCCCACCAACCCCCCATAAAACAACCCAATGATTAATATTAGATCATCTAAATCTAATGTTGTACTCTGCTATCTCAAAGTTATATCTATGCATATACACTATAACAACCCATCATGAATGTGAATCAAGTCCTTTACTGTATGTAGTGAAGTAGTGTTTCTAATGAGGTTTGTTCCAATACTCTCAAACCGAACGTAATGCGAGAATGTAAACAAACAGGAGAGGTGCCGCTCCTGCTGTCCAGAGAACTGCACGTACGTATATAGGTATATACACACGTATGATTCAACCACGAACCAAGAACTAATCTCTATTATACATGGTAGGGCCAAGGATACCTCATAAAAAAACTAAAATAATAATAATAATAATAATAATAATAATAATAATAATAATAATAATAATAATAATAATAATAATAATAATAATAATAATAATGATAAAATAATGATGATATAAAATATATATATATATAATTTTTTTTCTATTTTTTTTATTATGAATCTCGAGTTCTCAGACCGTTTATGAAGGTATTTCCTATGCATCGGCTCTATATGATATGCTAATGCAATTTCCAGGTCACAAAAATAAGAGCAAAAGGATTTTGGTAATAAGTTTCAACATTGTTAATATGATTATTATCATCATTATTTTTTAAAATAATGTTATTGTTATTTTGTTGAATATAATTTTTATTACCATTATTATCTTTATTATTGTTATTATCATTATTATTATATTATATATTATTATTATCATTATAATTATAATTGTTATTGTTATTGTTATTATTATCCTTATTATTACTTTATCATTACTAGTATTATTATTATTTTTATTGATATTGCTACTGCTATTATTATTATTATTATTACTATTATTATCATCTTATTATTGCTATTATTATTTATTGTTGTTATTATTGTTATCTTAATAATTATTCTTATCATCATCGGTAATACTGTTGTTATTGTTATCATCATTGTTATTATTATTATTGTTGTTATTACTATTATCATATTAATGTTATAACCATTGCTCTCTCTCTCTCTCTCTCTCTCTCTCTCTCTCTCTCTCTCTTCTCTCTCTCTCTCTCTCTCTCTCTCTCTCTCTCTCTCTCTCTCTCTCTCTCTCTCTCTCTCTCTCTCTCTCTCTTCTCTCTCTCTCTCTCTCTCTCTCTCTCTATCGCTCTCGCTCTTCTCTCTCTCGCTCTCTCTCTCTCTCTCTCTCTTTCTCTCTCTCTCTCTTCTCTCACTCTCTTGTAAGGCTCATGTTCCATTCTTTAATGACTGGCACCTGCTTGCAATATCCAAATTGTTTCACACATAACGCTTCAATTCACTCGAACATAAACCTGTCCACCTTGTCATATTGGCTAACACGAGACAGGCAGCGACCGAACGCTTATAGATATAACACCATAGACCTCTCGACAGCTTCATTCACATACCTCAGCTGACTCAGATTTGATCAGATTTCATGCTCTTCACATCCGTTTGGTTTGTGTAGATTTGCATGTGAGTCGTCGATTACCAGCGGCTTACTAGACAGAATATTCGCTCGCTTTTATACTACAGTTTTGAACACCATAGAACCTTGAATGAACCTTTAGCTAGCATAGACGATTCGACTCACTGAGCCCCAAGCAGACCTAGCTAATAACCTCTGATCGCTCATCCGTTAAATGTTTGTCTGTCTGTCTGCACACCATCTCTCTCTCTCTCTCTCTCTCTCTCTCTCTCTCTCTCTCTCTCTCTCTCTTCCCTCTCTCGCACCCCACGCTCTCTCACTCTCTCCCTCCCTCCCTCCCTCCCTCCCTCCCCCCCCCCTCTCTCTCCCACCTCTCTCTCTATCTATCTATCTATCTCTCTCCCCCCCTATCTCTCTCCCACCCTCTATCTCTCTATCTCCCCCCCCCCCTCTCCCTCTCTCTCGCCTTGTCTTTTGCGTCATGACATGCCTGCATAGTCATGTTTTTCGGAAGAGACACATTGTGGTTGTAATGTTTTGTAATCATCTGTGATGTGTATCATACTTCCGGCTGTGTATGTAGAGGCACACGCACACACACATACACACACACACACACACACACGCATACACGAACACACACACACACACACACACACACACACACACACTCACACACACACGCCACACACACACACACACACACACACACACAAACACACCACGCACCACACACACAAACACTATATATATATATATATATATATATATATATATATATATATATATATATATATATATATGTATATATGTGTGGTGTGTATGTGTGTGTGTGTGTGTTGTGGTGTGTGTGTGTGTGTGTGTATGTTATATTCAATTACACACACACACACATACACACATATATATACATATATGTACATGTATATACACATATATACATATATATACATACAACACAACACATACACACACAAACACACACACACACACATACACACGCACCACACACACAAACAAATACAAATATATTGGTTTCTGTTTCGAATTAATATTCTTAGTGATTCGTCCTTCCATCAAATTTTATTCCATTTTATACAAAAACGTTATTTCCTTCAGGTGACTCTCCTGTTGGTTGCTTTGGCGGCGGCAGAGCAGAAGAGGTCGGCCGATCCGAGCTACGGCTACGGCTTAGGCCTCGGCTTGGGCTATGGCCTAGGCTATACAGGGGGCTACGGCTTGGGCTACGCAGGCTATCCCTTGGGTTTCAGGGGCTACAGCTTGGGCTACGCGAGACCCCTGGCCGCCCACCACGTCTGGAAGCGCTCGGCGGACCCCGGACCCGCTCCCGAGGCCAAGCCCGAAGCCGAAGCCAAGCCCGAAGCCGAAGCCGAAGCCGACCCGTCCCACGGCTACGGGCTCCTCGGAGGCTATGGCCTACTTGGCGGCCTCGGCTACGGAGGCTACGGCTATGGGGGCTATGGGGGCTATAGGGGCTACGG
>NW_020869300.1:555686-560686 GCF_003789085.1 Penaeus vannamei | reverse complement strand
TGATGTGCATGCATTAGGCCATGCTGATAACCATGCCTTTACGGATGTTCACGCACTAGGCCATGCTGACAACCATGCCTTCAGTGATGTGCATGCACTAGAACATGCTGATAGCCATGCTTTAACGCATGGTGGTGCTCATGCGTTGGGACTTGCTGGCAGCCAAGGTCTGACACATGGTAGTCCTCATGTTTTTGCTCAAGACCTAGGTCATGGTTTAGCACACGACGCTAACCATGGGTTTGTACATGACACTGCGCATCCACTGACGCACGGGTGATGGTATACTATGAATTTAATTATTTAATCATATACCTCATTGTAGTGTGCACGTGCTTGTGTGAAATGTTTCCCCTGATATTACTTTGTATATAAACCTTTATAACAATATATTTATATATCTATGCAATTTACAAAGTTGTTTTCCTTAACATAAATATGTATTAGACGAAAGAAAGATTATAGCTTCTGTGTGTGTGTGTGCATGTAGATCAGTAAATCTATATATATGTATATATTTGTGTATATATAGGTGCGTGTGTGTATAGATGTATGTGTATATTTACGTATGTATATATGTAAACATATGTGTATATGCATATATGCACACACACGCGTGTGTGTATGTATATTTGTATACAGACGTACAGAAGTAAACAGACAAAAATAAAAAGAGACAGGCATATAGAAGCAAACAATGAGAAGGGGTAGAGGGGAAGAAAAGAGGAAAGGAGATAGATAGATAGAGAGAGAGATAGATAGGGGGGGGGGGCAACTGGAGTGTCGTTACTACAGTATACCTACCTGTAATACTCACCTTCCAAAACAAAATCATTGAAGACAAGTCCCTTGAAGCAAAGGACTGGAGAAGACACTCTAAGAGAAACGCTGCTAATTTTCACTCCTTGATATCCAAAACTTCATCAAGAGGAATATTAATGAAAAGAGATTCGCCGAATTAATTCCATACCGCGGCTTGTCTCATTGGTAACTTTCTCCGAGAAGTTCTTTAGAAGTTTTTTAATGCTGGGAGAAGTATTGAAGAAGATGAAATATTACCCAGACAAGATGCTAATGGGGAAACTGACTTATTTGCAGGCTACATAGTAATACGTACTGTGTGTGGGCGGAGTTGATGTTCTAAAACGACCAAAATGAAGGGAATTTCGAAGCAATGTGTTTTCGATTAGTCATATCTTCCCATACGTACTTTAATCTGTCTCAGATGAGGGGTGCGATAAAAAAAAAGTTAGAATAATATATAAAGAAATGATAAACGCCGAATGGGGTATAATGCGTAGAAAGAGAACAATGGGAAATGGGTTAGGAGGGAAAGAAAGGTAATAGCGAGGTAAACAGTTATCAAAATAGATCAAGGACGGGTCAACTTTCATGTCATACTTCTACTTCATGTCACAAGTCCTTACTGGAGTCCGTACGTTTCCAAACAGAGCCATGAATGTCTTCAGGGTGACATAAATAATTGCCACAAAACACATTAATCTTAAACGGCAGATCCAATTATTTATGTGACATATTTGTGATAGCGAGTACATAGTTGTGCGTGTTTGTATCATTGATCAAATTATTATCCTTATGCCATTGATATCACCATAAGAGTAAAAATAATGATTCTTTCTCTCATTTTGTCTGTCCTTCCGCCTGTCAGTCAAGGTTAGGAAATCTTCATCAGAAGATATTTTGTTTTAAATGCATATGCGTTCTCTGACTTTATGTTTTTGCGTATTTCACTTCCTTACTTCTGCGGCACTAAAGTCATTCGTTTCTTTCACCATGTTTTGACCCAGAAAACTGTAAACATCTTTCCAGATTTTTTTTTCTCTCTCCGGGGCTTCATCCGTCAAAGCCAAACGCGCTCACAATGTTTTCCGGTTTTATTTATTTATTTATTATTATTATTATTATTATTATTATTACATCATACATATTATTATACATACATATATATATATATATATATATAATATATATATATATATATATATATATATATATATTATATTATACACATACACACACACACCACACACACACACAACACACACATATATATATATTATATATATATATATATATATATATATATATATATATATATATATTATATATATATATATATATATACATATTTATATATATATTATATATATATATATATAATATATATATATATATATATATATATATTTATATATATATATATATATATATATATATATATATATATATATATATATATATGTATATGTATATATATATATATATATATATATATATATATATATATATATATATATATATATATACATGTATACTATACATATATATGTATGGTATGTATATATATATATATATATATATATATATACATATACATATACATACATATACATACATATACATATACATAGATATACTAATGTATATACGTATATATACATATTCAAAAGAGAGAGAGAACAGTTGCCTCTGAATGCCGTAATTTCATTATTATTAGCTTCATATCGTACGTCTCACAGCAACTGCTAAACTATATGTACACTAATATTTTCGTCTTTTTCAGCATCCTCTTTAATTCGCATGCTTCGCTCACCGACTTCAATATCTAAGACCCAAAATGTTCCTGTCTTTTGTCTTGGGGGAAAAGCGTCTGAAATCTCCTCGATTACCCTTTTAATGAGAAGCTTTCCGAGATAAATGGTTTCCTGTTGTAATGAAGGTTTCATGCCTCAATTTTTCGACTTCTAAGGCAAGAATAATGAAGGGACTACATAATTAAGTCAAGACGATGAGGAGACATCAAATGACGTAAAAGTTTAATGGTGAAAAACGAAGACTATAAAGAGAAGAAAGAAAAAGGATCTTACACGGTTAAAATGAAATAGAAAACGATGTAGATTGGGAGCAAATATTCCTTTCGAGTGCAGATGAAATTTATTGTTGATTGGTCTGATGGATATCAAATTCACACTGCAAACTAATCACAAAGACGAAAAAAAAAGAATAGAATTGAATTCAGGGAGACAGTGAGATTGAGACGTATAAGAAATATTGTACAGAGTTCTTTATTTAGTCTTTTAGACATTTTATAAAGCTATTACCACAGTGAAAAATTCTAAAGCTATATAGTATCCTTCTACCGAGCCTTTTGCAGTTTCATGTATACAAATAACGTATACCATCATACACAAATACATACGATTGAATTTACTACATCGTTTACGTGTTAAATACGCATATATATATATATATATATATATATATATATATATATATATATATATATATATATATATATATATATATATATATATATATATATGTGTGTGTGTGTATACATAACTTATATAACTAATCTCATTTTCCTTGTAGGGGAATATCACTGTGCCTAAGTGATCAAAAGTGCAGTGATGGATGGAATTTGAAAGTGAATAAAATTCTGCAGAGTGGAGTTCTGTCAAGCATCACAACAAAGAAAGAGATTATATTAGTATCAGAAAGGCCATGGCATCAGTACTATGTAGGACTTGAGCTTCTGAATCCTGGAGGACGCACTCCCAGGTTGAGTAAAAGGATGGCGAATGTGAGCCGTCGTTTAAAGGAGTTTTACAGCAGAAGGTGAGAGTGCTCAGAAGTGGTTCTTCTTCTGTTTATGTTCAATGCGGGAACTTCGAGTTATGTTAAAAGGAGATGGTAGAATCAGAGATATCCAGGCAGTGATGTGATATTAAAATCTATTTTCATTCATATAATTAAGTTATCTTGGCCTCCGATGTAAGACAATAAGTGAAGGTGAATATAAAAGGGTAGCTTTAGCGATTTTGAAATTATCCTTTCAGAACGTTTGACATATAAAAAACTACAGTGCTTAGCAGATTATTATTTTTTCTTTCCCTTTCTTTTCATAATCGCCATGGATATAAAGCAGTTACTCATTTATGAACATACCGGTTATTGGAAACCTGTTTCGCTTTTCAAATATATGCAGCATACTTGGCAAGGACGGATAGGGGCAATTTTTGATGGATAAAGTGGATTTACTGAACACTTTTAAAATAATCCAAATGAATTATATTTCCAGGATTTTCAGATAAAACTGCTAGAGAAGATATATGGCCATAAAAAAGAATGAATAAATATATACAAAATCAACTGAAATAATAAAAATGAAAAGCAATTTAGAAAGCAAAAGGACATATAAATAGATAAATAAAGGGCAAGAAAATATACACATGAAAACAACTGGAGATAGGTTGCGGAAGTTTACGAAAGCCTTAACCAGGTAATGCGTTCGCCGCATACCTGAACACCACAATGTAGATCATAATGCCGTTTTCAAAATTCATAACATACACCAAATAAGATTCTGTATATTGAGTGAAAAAAGACTACAGGAGAAAAAATTCTTTTTAAATGGCTCAGGGGGATTCCGGGGGCTCTTGCTAGTTTTATTACCTTTATTTCTTTCGTAGGAAAGTATATTTGTGTCCACTTTTTATGAAAATATGATGAAAAATAAATGACTACACAAATGTATTAACATATTTCATATTTTATACTTGCGATTTGTATTTATATTCAAAACTAAACATGTATTTCCGTCTCACCTTCTATGCTGTTTCCGATCATACCAACTACGTACATTTCTTGCGTAACTGTATCCAAAAAGACCCTTTTTTGTTCTTTTCTCTTACTGTTTACCGGTACCATCTCCAGCGTCTTGTACTCTCCTGCAAGTACCCAAACAATAATAATCTCACTTTGTTCCCCAACTATCCTATCAGTTCTCTCTCTCTAGATAGATTTATGTCTGTGTGGATATGTGATTTAAATACTATTATGTCCCTTTGTTTCATGAACGACTTTACGGTGAATGTTATCTACATAACCGCATTCAGGATTGAAACTGTCTTCGTGAAAAAGCTTATAACGACACGATATAGATTTATCCTGTTTAAAAGGAAAGTAAGAATGGAAAA
>NW_020869300.1:548186-553186 GCF_003789085.1 Penaeus vannamei | reverse complement strand
TGGTATATTTTCTTATCTTTATGTTTTCATCATTACATAGTTACTTTGATCTATGAGCAAAAAAATTTCGAAAATGCAAACCCCCCCCCCACCCATGGGGTAGTTTTGCCAAATATCAGGATCACCACCAAAATTATATGGAATATTAATTAGGCTAAGACAAACCTCAGGTTAAAATTTTATTCAATCTATTCATAACTTTTCGAGTTAGAAAAAAAAATTCCTGGATCCAAACCATAGTCCGCATCACCACCAAACTGCAATAAGCTCTAAGTTAGGTTAAAACTCACTTTTGGTTAAAATCTCGTTAAAATGTTTCATAACTTTTAGAAATATTAGAAAACACAAACTAATAATCAAAAAAACAACAAATAAACAATCAATAAACAAAACAAGAAACAAACGGTAGTAACAATATAAATAAACAAAAGGTCATGGGGTACACGAAAATTATCTATATGTGCTCATATACCTTATATACATAGTTTCACATCGCCAATGTAATTGTTTTTCGACTTTCCACGGGGTCTGAGAGTGAAATTTGGCTACGTGACCCCGTAGAGTTATTCCGCAGATTTAAAAAGACGATTTCACGGTCCAGGACGGCCCCGTCGCGTGGGGAAAAGTATGTGTTTGGTACCCGTCCGACTGGAGAAAAGTTATTCTTTCCACAAATATTATTATACGTTGTAAAACCTCATTAGAGCATCAATAATAGGTATATGATAGATAATTATATCAAATACAAGTATTCTGTACATGATTTGTCATGTAAAATGTAAACATAATAAAAAGGAATAAGATCGCATTTTTTACGTCCTTCATATTTTTTACGCATAGCACACGTATAATCGGTCCGATTTTTAAAGTATTATGGCTCATTTTGTAGCTGAATAATAGTTCTATTACATACTGCCATGAGGATTTGCAATATATTCATGTGGTTCTTGTAAAAGTGACATATGTTTCAAAATCTCCTATTAGGGTGTTAAAATAGTCACCTTCGGAAAATATTCACAAGAAAAAATAAGGTCAACTTTTCAAAAATGGCTTCTGCATTTAATAGTAAAAAGATAGTTCTATTCAAACATGAAATCAGAATGGCTGTATGATTTTCTTTGGATTTTGAGAAAATTTTAAAAAAATGGTCAATGTAGGCCTATAGACCCCATATCACTGCACCACTCCGCACTATACGTAAGATTTTGAGAAACCGTTACGTGCTGGCAATGTCCCAAGACTTCGAATGCAGGTAGATGATAGAGGATTATGGTGTAGGAAGACTAATCTTATGCCTTGTTTTGTTGATATCAAGATAGCCTTGGGAAAGATAGAGAAACGCAAATGCCGATATCTCGGAACTCCACCATTAGGGGTGGGTCAAAGGGATTCCGGGGCACACCATATGTCCAAAATTAACATATTATGGCTCATTTTGTAGAAAAATAAAATATCTACAACGTGATCGAGAGCGTTTTCGCAGTTTTTGCCTGTACTTCTTGTAAAAGTGGTCAATGTAAGAAATTTTTTACCTTTTTTTTTTCTTGAAGTACCCAACTTCAAAAAAATTCACAAAAAAAAATTGAAGTCGAAAATCGAAAAAAACGCTCTCGATCAAGTTGTAGATATAAGGTAGTTCTGTGCAAATATCAAATAAAATTGAATGTCTTGCCGTTTCTGAAGTCTGAATCCTTTGACCAGGTGCTGCATTTTCAAAATGGCGAATTTCGCATTTTTCGTTTTTTTGACAATAATTCAAAAACTGTTCGGGCGATTTCGAAAAAAATCGACCACAGGCAATGGGAAGGGGCCCAATAAAAGGGTGTGAGTTTCATCAAAATCGGCAAGATAAATCGAAAAATCGAAAAAAAAAGCAGACGGTCCCATAAGGATTCGCAATCCATCTGCTAGTTGTGACTCACCAATTGGGAACCATGAGTGCAATGGGAAACTAAAAGTGGTTTCGACCTTATCTTTTTTTTAAGAATTACCTGGTGCTCATTAATGCTACTTACCTGACACTTATCGGCTTTACTTACCTGGCACTTACCAGTCTTACTTACCTGGCACTTACCAGCCTTACTTACCTGGCACTTACCGGCTTTACTTATTTGCACTTATCGGCCTTACTTACTTGGCACTTGCCGGCCTTACTTGGCACTTACCGGCCTTACTTACCTGACACTTACCAGCCTCACCTACTTTGCACTTATTAGCCTTACTTACCTGGCACTACCAGCCTACTTACTGGCACTTACTTACTTATTGGCACTTACCACTTAGCACTTACCACTGGCACTTATTAAACCTTACTTTGGCACTTGCGGCTTACTTACTTGGCACTTATTGGCCCTTACTTGCACTTGCCGGCCTTACTTACCTGTCAACTTATCAGCCTTACTTACGGTACTTACCGGCTTTACTTACTGGCACTTACCAGCTTACCTACCTTACTTACTTGGCTCTTATCAGCTTTACTTACCTGGCACTTAACAGCCTTACTTACCTGGCACTTACCGGCTTTACTTGGCACTCAAGTTTCTTCCGTACTTACCTGACACTCATTTATCTTTATGAGAACTCAGGTTTCCATCATTACTTAGCAGGAACTGACTTATGTTACTGCCTTACTTACCAAATTATCATTTGTTAAACTTATGCCTCTATAGTGTTTTTGTTTTTTTTTCTAAATATTGAGGAAAGCCCGCCCGCCCCCCTTACTTACCTGGTATTCACTTAATGTTACATACATTACTTACATAGCAGTATTTTAACCAGCCAGGCACTCAACTTACATTCCTGAACTGGCGCTTAATATCCTTACCTAGTTCTCACCTAATTTACCTGGAGCTTGTGCTGAAACTTCAGGTACGGCAGTGACATGTTTAACATTTTGATAAATCATTTTTTTTTTCGAAAAAAAAGGAATTTGGCCAGGAAATGAAACAGATTACTGACTTTGAAAAGATCCTGCACAATTACCCAAAATCAGCCATTTCGTTAACACACCACACACACACACACACACCACACACACACACACAACACACACATATATATATATATATATATATATATATATATATATATATATTTTATATACATATATATATATATATATATATATAATTTTTTTTTTTCTAACCATATATTTGTAACCAATGGCAGAAATGATTATTCTTTACAAAATTTCGCTTTATGATATTATTAGCACTGATGAAGGCTCGCAAACTTCTAGGACATTTTTTTCGCAAAGATTTTGCGTTCCACCTACTAACCAACATTGCACATTAACCATATAACATATAGAAAAAATAGGAATGGAAAGATATAATTATCGAGAGAGAGTTACGTATCTGAACAATACTACTCACAATTTTTGACTGAGTCACTGTGATATGTTATGATACATAGCCATGAGTCAAGTATTGGTGTCCTGAGAAAGATCCTCAATTCCTACGCCATAGTACTGTTGACTTGTCGCCTCTGGATTGTGATTAAGCACGTCCTTTTCATTTCGTAAATTTGTTACGGCATCCTTAAACAGGCCTCCACTCTAAAATTTCATTAACCCTCAAGTCTCATCCATCACTGTGCTTTTAATCATGTAACCATCGCGATATTCCTCCGTAAAAGAATTAGGATGCTTATGCAAGAGTTTTCAACCCCCATTGTACTATGCATTTAAAATATGAACAGTGCAATAGACCTAGTCGTACGTCTTAGTGTTTTTAAAAGGTTTGTTATATGTAAAAGAGATACAGAGGAAATAATCGATTGTTCATATTACATAGTTCTTAATTGCCTTACAATTAACATGTAAGTAATTCAAGTAATCTGTAATATGCTACGATCTATTAATTTTCCTGTACCTTTTATACAGATATTAATCCATTCAGACACATCCAACTTTCATTCAACGTTTACGTATTAAATGTACAGTGTATGAGAAAAAGAAAAAAAAAAAAAAAAAAAAGATTGTGGTGGAGGAAACTTCAATTAATGAAATTCTATATCACGGAGTTCTGTGAAGTATGAGACGACAAAGTGAGACTAAATGCACACCAAGAAACTCCAACACAACATTACTGAAAATAACACGAGGATCTTTCCTGCAGAACGCAATCCATGCAAGTGTGTGAAGGGATCATCAATGGCAAGTGCTGAAAAGAGGGACTTTCTATAACGTATGCAATATTTATGTAGAATTCGGGGAATATAATAGGAAATTTGAGTTTAAAATATCTAAGCAAGGATGAATACGAAGATAAAATATGCAATTCCATGTCTGGAATTTCGTTATAACCAAGAAATTGCGCGTAAATAAATGAGTACATAGTAACGATACCGTCACCAAGATGCTACCAGTTATCCATGATGTTCATTGTTAAAAAATTGTTTTGCTTTTCATATACATGCAACATACGTGTCATGTATGTATATAGATAGTACTTTAAGGAAAGTTATTTTGATTTTCAAGATTCGCTTTCGGTAGAAGTGCCAGAGAAAATGCATAAAAAAATAGATGAAAAATTGCGAAAACAAAAATACACACTATCATAGTAGGGTAAAAGCACTGAATAGGAATTGAAAAGGAAGATGAATGTAAAAAATAAAGGACATGACAAACACATGGAAAATATTACATTCAGACTGTTGAAGGTTATGAAAAACAACTAATAAAGGCAAAGTTCACCTGAGTTCGCCCCTAGACACTGATCATGCTCACTTGATATTGAACAATCCCTGCGTTTTAATCCTTAATCTCTGCTCATGGCTTGAACACTTACGCCGTGTTCAGCGGATAATTTTCATTTGCAAGCTTCGCAGTTTATCTAAGGTATTTTATTTTTTATTTTTTATTTTTTTTATTTATTTATTTTTTCTATTCATTCTTATTTTATTTTTTTTTTTTTACGAATATAGTTTTAAGGAGATTTCGGAGATTGATTGCTTCCTGACCTAATGAAGATTTTATGCTCTATTTTTCGACTCTTATG
>NW_020869300.1:538186-543186 GCF_003789085.1 Penaeus vannamei | reverse complement strand
AAACAGGGATAAATATTATAATTTTCATCATCATTAACCTTATATCATTTTTATGCTCATGTAATATTGGTAATCGTAATATAATAATAGTAATAACTATTATTACTATTATTATCATTATTATTACCTTAAAGATTATCATTATGGTTATTAATATCACTTTCTTTATTATCCTTTTTACTACTGTTAAATTTTTTATTGTTATGATAATTATGATCATTATCATATTTTACCATTGTTAATCTGAATAAGACAATATCATTATTATCGTAGTTATTATAATGCTATTATCATTATCATAATTTTTATTAGGATTGTTATTATCATTATTATCCTTATTATTAGTAGGATCATTATCATCATTTTCATTATCATTGTAAACATCAACATCATCATTATCAGCATCCATTTTAATAACATTTTAACATTATTGTCACTATCATTTTTATTATCTTCATTATCATTATCGTTATTATCCTCATTATCATTATAATTACCATTATTATCAACATCATTACTATGACCATGATCATTATTACTGTCATTATACCATCTATTAATATTGTTGGCATCATTACTTTTGTTATTATTATCATTAACATAGTAGTTGTTCTTGTTGCTTTAATTAGTATTATTAATACTACTTTTATTATCAGCAGCATTTTCAGTATATAAAAAGATAATTTTTATATACTGATATATATATATATATATATATATATATATATATATATATATATATATATATATATATATATATGATATATGGACGGGAATGATAATAATGATAATTATAGTAATAACAAGAGTAATAATAATGATAATTATAGTATTAACAAGAGTAATAATAATAATAATTATAAAAATTATAATATATAAATAGATATATTATTTAATAAACTTATTGGAAAATTGCGCAAGCCGAACATTTCACCCAAGTATTTGCACAAGTAGAAGCTCCCCAGAGAAATTGAAAAGCGCAAAATCAAGTTCATTATGGTACAAAATTGGAAATTACGCACCATGAAAACTAATTAGAGCAAGTAATCTTGATTACGTTTCTTCGCTGATGTTAATCAAATTATTCTCACTACGTCAAGGTATTGATTATGTAATACCGTAAAAGGAAAATTAATAAAATATTGTCAGTACAGTATTAAATTCCTGTACGTTCGTTTTATTCCCTTTACTATGATTATTTATTTCTTTACTTATTTTATAATCTTGGTTACGTTTCTTCGCTGATGTTAATCAAATTATTCTCACTACGTCAAGTTGATTATGTAATACCGTAGAAGGAAAATTAATAAAGTATTGTCAGTACAGTATTAAATTCCTGTACATTCGTTTTATTTCCTTTACTATGATTATTTATTTCTTTACTTATTTTATAATCTTGGTTACGTTTCTTCGCTGATGTTAATCAAATTATTCTTACTACGTCAAGGTATTGATTATGTAATACCGTAAAAGGAAAATTAATACAATATTGCCAGTACAGTATTAAATTCCTGTACATTCGTTTTATTCCCTTTACTATGATTATTTATTTCTTTACTTATTTTATAATCTTGGTTACGTTTCTTCGCTGATGTTAATCAAATTATTCTTACTACGTCAAGGTATTGATTATGTAATACCGTAAAAGGAAAATTAATAAAATATTTCCAGTACAGTATTAAATTCCTGTACATTCGTTTTATTCCCTTTATGATTATTTATTTCTTTACTTATTTAAATAATCTTGGTTACGTTCTTCGCTGATGTTAATCAAATTATTTCTCACTACGTCAAGGTTTGATTTATGTAATACCGTAAAAGGAAAATTAATAAAAATATTGTCAGTACAGTATTAAATTTCTGTACATTCGTTTTATTCCCTTACTATGATTATTTATTTCTTTACTTATTTTATAATCTGGTTACGTTTTCTTCGCTGTTTCAAATTATTCTTACTACGTCAAGGTATTGATTATGTAATACCGTAAAAGGAAAATTAATAAAATATTGTCAGTACAGTATTAAATTCCTGTACATTCGTTTATTCCCTTTACTATGATTATTTATTTTACTTATTTTATAATCTTGTTACGTTCTTCGCTGATGTTAATCAAATTATTCTCACTACGTCAAGGTACTGATTATGTAATACCGTAGAAGGAAAATTAATAAAGTATTGTCAGTACAGTATTAAATTCCTGTACATTCGTTTTATTTCCTTTACTATGATTATTATTTCTTTACTTATTTAATAATCTTGGTTACGTTTCTTCGCTGATGTTAATCAATTATTCTTACTACGTCAAGGTATTGATTATGTAATACCGTAAAGGAAAATTAATACAATATTGCCAGTACAGTATTAAATTCCTGTACATTCGTTTTATTCCCTTTACTTATGATTATTTATTTCTTTACTTATTTTTATAATCTTGGTTACGTTTTCTTCGCTGATGTTAAATTATTCTTACTACGTCAAGGTATTGATTATGTAATACCGTAAAAGGAAAATTAATAAATATTGCCAGTACAGTATTAAATTCCTGTACATTCGTTTTATTCCCTTTACTATGATTATTTATTTCTTTACTTATTTTATAATCTTGGTTACGTTTCTTCGCTGATGTTAATCAAATTATTCTCACTACGTCAAGGTATTGATTATGTAATACCGTAAAAGGAAAATTAATAAAATATTGTCAGTACAGTATTAAATTCCTGTACATTCGTTTTATTCCCTTTACTATGATTATTTATTTCTTTACTTATTTTATAATCTTGGTTACGTTTCTTCGCTGATGTTAATCAAATTATTCTTACTACGTCAAGGTATTGATTATGTAATACCGTAAAAGGAAAATTAATAAAATATTGTCAGTACAGTATTAAATTCCTGTACGTTCGTTTTATTCCCTTTACTATGATTATTTATTTCTTTACCTACAAGAAACCTTTAAAGCTTTTTTTTCCGTAGAAGTGACCGTTTTCTCTCTAGTAGTTCATGAATATCAAAAGAGGAAGACCCATCGACGTGAACCGATGCTCAAATCGTGTACGTGACTGTCCCTCTAAAAGGGATTGGTGTATTTAGCATACTTGATGCGTCTCCGGGTACACTTTACCCCTTGGGTGGCACTGGAATATAAATTCGAATGGGGTTCTAGGAAAAAGGAAATGAGAAAAAAGATGTTCTAATAGTATTCACGATGTTATGCTATGGATATATGGTATAGTGGGCTAACCGTGATTGTAGTATGATTAATAGAATATAATACAGGTACTCCTCTCTCTCTCTCTCGTTCCTCCTCCTCCAAGTTTCCCTCTTTCTCTTTCCCTCTGTTTCCTTCGTTCGCATCCCTTTCCCTCTTTATCGGCCAGCCCTCCCCTTCCCAAAATCTACCTTTCCTCCTCCCTACTTTTTTCCCTTCTCCCACTTCCCACCTCTTCCTCCTTGAACTCCCCCACCTCCTCTCTCTCTCCTGCTGCCCCCTTTTCTTTTTCTCCTTTAAGCCCCTCTATTACCCTTCTTCGCCCTTCCCTCTTCGCTTTAACCCCCTCTTCATTTTCCTTCTACCCAATCATTTCTAATTTCTGTTCCTTTCCTATTAATCTTTGTTGGGCAGTCTAGTAAATATTAAATGTGTATAAACTGACGGTCTACTGTTCTGTAATGCACTTGCCTCGAAGAAGAATGTCGAGATTAATAATAGTAAGAAAAGTAATGATTGTAAGAATATTGGTGATAATAATAACAATAGTTAGACTGTATGAATGCAGTGTGTGTGTGTGTGTGTGTGTGTGTGTGTGTGTGTGTGTGTGTGATTCTTTAATATTTATGTTGTCATTTGTCATCCATTTTACACTATATGATTTAGCCTCAAACCCGCAGTTAATGCGATAAGATTCCAGGCATAACATACATCTTAAATTATCGCAGTCGCATGGTATATACTTTAAGGGCGTAAATACGATGGTAACATACGAATAAATGACGAAAGAACATATATCAAATTCGGTATAATGTCCATGAAATTATAATGATAAACAAATATCAATGCTTTTACTAGTAGCAATAATGATGTCAGAAATAGGTAATGCTGATACTGATGATAACAGCAACACGATCCTCCCAGCCCCTCTGTCTGTGTCCCTCGTCTTCCTTCGCTTTGTAACTTTGACCGATTCGCGTTGATCCTTTAAAAGCATTATTGAGTCGTGAAGGATGGACTTTCCGAGCGCAGAATTCCAACGCTGCCGTAAGTAAGGATTATAGAAGTATATAGAGAGATAGATATGGCCATAATTACTATACGACGCTAGTGTGGCGCCATGATGATTGCTTTGGTACCAGTACGATCCGGTACAACAGGACGCAAAGCTGTTACAGAACATAGCTGTTACAAGTTGCATAATAAATTAGGAGGAATATAATGCTATACTTAAATGATATGTCATGTGGCGTTTCTATTTTGTTCCGCATCATGTTTAGCAACGTTCAAGTACTGCGTGAGCTGCGCTGCGTGACATCAAATTGTTTCCGTTCAGCGTTGTATCATACGTCGTGTTTTTATTACTGGTAGCATACAGTGTTTAAATCTTCCCTAAATATATCCCGAATAATTACGATCTGTTGACAGACATTGTTAAGACGTTTTTTCAGAATATCAAAATTTTCGCTATAATTTACAAACACACTGACGATTTAACAGGATTTTTCACACTTCACGAATATTTAGGGCTTTTCCCAACTACACCTACGACCCTCCTAGCCCATGGATTTCTCATTTTACGCTGGTATGCGTGAAGCAGCATATGAAAAGGTGAAGGCGGAAAAAGGCTTTACTTTCGATTTAACACCAGTTCAGGTCTTTTTGATATTTGAAAAAGTTAAAGTTAAAAAGAGAGAAAAAAGTGACGGCCTTCGGGCTATGGTTGATGCAAAGAATATTGAAAATGTTTTTGGAATTCATAAGAATAGACGTGATGATGTTGATGATTAT
>NW_020869300.1:495686-500686 GCF_003789085.1 Penaeus vannamei | reverse complement strand
CACACACATTACTCTCACACGTAGGCATTACTTACCTGATTTCATTTGATTTTACTTTATTCGTTATCGTTATTCTGATACACAGTATATATATATCATGTAATTATAAACCCTACGATTTCTTGGCGGCTCCCACTCATCCAGAATATCTGGTATCACACCTCTACCTACAAACCTATACATTTACCCTTCAACCCTATAAACCCACAGGTATAAAATGACTGTGAAAATAAATCCTCACCAGAAATAACACCCAAATACAAAGTGATGTGAGTAAAAGCACCGCCAAGTTGTCTAGGCATTACTTGAAGCTTACTCTGAGCTCCTTTTCAGGTTCTCTCGTAAACTCCATTGGTCGTAGCTAGCGTCTCTCGGGCCTCCTGTGTCGTGGAATTTGAAGGCAAGGGAGAGAAGAGAGAGAGAGAGAGAGAGAGAGAGAGAGAGAGAGAGAGAGAGAGAGAGAAGAGAGAGAGAGAGAGAGAGAGAGAGAGAGAGAGAGAGAAGAGAGAGAGAGAGAGAGAGAGAGAGAGAGAGAGAGGAGAGAGAGGAGAGAGAGAGAGAGAGAGAGAGAGAGAGAGAGAGAGAGAGAGAGAGAGAGAGAGAGAGAGAAGAGAGAGAGAGAGAGAGAGAGAGAGAGAGAGAGAGAGAGAGAGAGAGAGAGAGAGAGAGAGAGAGAGAGAGAGAGAGAGAGAGAGAGAGAGAGAGAGAGAGAGAGAGAGAGAGAGAGAGAGAGAAGAGAGAGAGAGAGAGAGAGAGAGAGAGAGAGAGAGAGAGAGAGAGAGAGAGAGAGAGAGAGAGAGAGAGAAGAGAAGAGAGGAGAGAGAGAGAGAGAGAGAGAGAGAGAGAGAGACAGAGAGAGAGAGAGAGAGAGAGAGAGAGAGAGAGAGAGAGAGAGAGAGAGAGAGAGAGAGAGAGAGAGAGAGAGAGAGAGAGAGAGAGAGAGAGAGAGAGAGAGAGAGAGAGAGAGAGAGAGAGAGAGAGAGAGAGAGAGAGAGAGAGAGAGAGAGAGAGAGAGAGAGAGAGAGAGAGAGAGAGAGAGAGAGAGAGAGAGAAGAGAGAGAGAGAGAGAGAGAGAGAGAGAGAGAGAGAGAGAGAGAGAGAGAGTGCAACTTTCTGAACTGATTTATGCATCCGTGAAATTTTGCTCACCGTTTCTTTTTTATTATCTACAAATGAACTGGGATTGCATTATGTTTCGCAATTGTGGACTTTAAAATGCATGTATGAAAGCTCATGAACATACATATGTTTTGCGATCATGTTCTTGCGTAAGCATACATGTTTATTTTATTTTGCATTAATAAGCGCCCCCCCCCAAGAAGGACTAATGCAAGGTTTTAAATGGCATATTGCAAAAATAATAATATAATAATAATGATAATAATAATAATAATATTAATAATAATAATAATAATAATAATAATAATAATAATAATAAAATATAATAATAATAATAAATAATATATAATAAATAAATAAATAAATAAAAGGCCCCAAACGCTAAGCTTTATATTAATCTAATCTCGTAGTGCATTACAGATTACTATCAGTGATGTCTCCAGAATCTCAATATCAATTATCTGTTAATATCATGGGAAGTGTCCTCCTAACTTACAGTAAAGATCACTTGCAATATATTTGCCATTGCAATATGTGCATGACAAACCTTGGCGGAAAGAAAACGAGCCATTAATTTTACTCCCGTGTGGAATATCGGTGTTAGTTTAAGCGCGTGTGATCCTGCTCTGTTTTCGTCAGTTGCAGCCACCACAAGATCTGAAAGAAAACAAACTGAAAAGCCACCACAGGTACTAAAAAATTACGAACTGAAAGGTGAAATGTGAGTATTTTGAGATGCCATTTTTTGCATCATGTGGGGTTCCAGGCTCCTCGAGGTCTCTAAGGATGAAATTGAGAATATATCTAATAGAGTAGAACCAAGAACAAAGACCGAAGAGACACTCACACTCGTGTCACGCGCTTTTATTTGTAACTATGGAATACATGCCGATTCTGCAAGTAAGACTAATGATAATAGAACAAGAAACAGTCATTGTAATAAGATAATGATAATATTCATCGTCTTACGTGCTTTGTTCAAGAAACTACGTAAAGATAATACAAGAAACGAGGCCAAGATAAGGAGACGTGAGCTGACATTGAGCTTCCGTCATGCTATAGGTTACGACCGTCGTTTCGAAACTGGCAATGGCCCGAGGACACGATCATGAATGCTGGGCCAGGACGTCGTACTCGGCCATTAATATGTTTTCGAGAGATACGTCAGCACCGTTTACAAATGCTAAGCAGAGCATACATTGCATTTAGAGCCGCTGAAAGTGTCAGAGCTTACCTGAATGGAGCCCCTCGTCTCTCGTGCTGGCTTCGTTAATGGCGAGTCTGACGGTTATGGATGTAGTGATACTGCTCTTGAAATAGGGTTTGGTGGTCGCATATTCATCCCTAGAATTTATGGGCTGAGACGCGAACCAATCATGCAGATATTCATGGTCATGGCATGGGCGTTGTTGATCATGGAAGGAGGTATGGGCAGATTTACGACAATAGGGATTGAAAGGAATACGGAATATAATATAATAGTGTGTCCGCAACGTAAATAATAATAATAATAATAAAGTAAATACAATGAAAAACATGAAATAGAATGCTTCTTATTGTGCTTACGGTATTTTTGGGTGCAGTGAGACAGTAAAAAGAAAAGCTCCTGTATGTGTAATTAGAGAGAATGTATGAATTGTTATAAAATCTCTTTCCCGTGATTCTTATTGTTTACAACTTACTCTCGCTGGAACTGGGACAGATGCGAACTTCATACATGATCAGATTTCGCACAAATTAATTCTTAAGAGTATAGTAGATTATTTGCAAACAGTATGTAGAGGTATATAGATGATATAGCAGGTCGAGAGTGCCAAAGACTATATGATAATGTTAATGCTATTCTATTCGCATTGCATTCCTTGTGCTCATGTATGTAATACCACAAACACGTATTAACTGTAAGAAACAAAAATCGATTATTTCTTTATTAACAGTATATATTATTGTTAGTGTCAAATTAACCATCGGTTTTTTGTTTTCATATTGGTGATTTAAGACATAGTAAGTAAGATATAACTTCTGCAATATTGAACAGCAGGACCAGCTGTAACAATATAATTAGACGTAGTAAAAGCTGTAATAGTAATAAAGTAGTCGCAACTGCACTGTTACTACACCATAGCGCGTGAATTTACGGCTTGTACAGAACGGCGGAGAACTATTGCTATGTGGTACTTTATTGTCCATACTTCTTGCCCGGAAGATTATAGGAGGGTACTAAAGCTCTTGCAAGGTCTTGTTCGAAATAAACACACGCATATACTTGCATGTGAATATATATTACAAACTATGTGTGGTGTGTTGTGTGTGTGTGTGTGTGTGTGTGTGTGTGTGTGTGTGTGTGTGTGTGTGTGTGTATATATAAATACTTATATATATATGTTTGTGTGTATGTGTGAGCGTGTTTATGCGTGTGTGTGTTTATGTGTATGTGTGTGTGTGTATGTGTGTGTGTGTGTGTGTGTGTGTGTGTGTGTGTGTGTGTGTGTGTGTGTGTGTGTTGTGTGTGTGTGTGTGTGTGTGTGTGTGTGTGTCCGATAATATAATTATGATGTGTCAGTCGATCGAGAGAGAGAGAGAGAAAACAAGACAAACGGAAATGTATGTTAATTAAAGCTGATACCTATATAACTTTTGCACCTGGCATTAATTTATATGCAACTATTATACGTATCCTTTATCAAGTCGGTTAATTATCCCTGGAATCATAACCAAAGATCAAAATGGTACATTGCTAGACCTGTCTGACAGCTGTGAGTATTGTTAATTACGAGAAATAATCATTTGATAAAATAGCACAGAAAACATTCCTCCGAAGTTATATGCAACATAATGGCTGTATAAAGAGGAAAAAACAAACAAACTTAAAACAGCAGTATTTGAAAGAAAAGAAATCACAAAAGGACTTACAACGCGCAATCCCAAGCGTTAATAGTAAGCTCAAGCACAAATTAGTTATTTAAATGCGAGAGTGTTCAGAGTTCAAAGCACCGAATAGCAAAATACTCACGGGGCTTCCTGCATTTGGTGACGAGAGTGACGCCAATTTGTCCCACGTCAGCAGTGCCAGTCTCTGTAGCGGTGGTTCCAAAACTAATTGCTTTACGCGCAGACGGTTGAAATCTAATTGTTCCCTTCTCTCTATCTCTCTATCATCTCTTTACTCTTTCTTCGTCATTCTTCAAATCTTTCCCTTCTTTGAAAATCTTAATCTTTCATCTTAATCTCCTCTCTCTCTCTCTCTCTCTCTCTCTCTCTCTCTCTCTCTCTCTCTCTCTCTCTCTCTCTCTCTCTATCATCATTCTATCATATTCTACTGTTTCCTTGTCTCGCATTCAGTCTAATTGTTCTCTTCTCCTACCTCTCTTTCTTCCCTTCACTGTTTCTTTGTCTCTCTTCAAATTTAATTGCTCCATTCTCTCTCTATCATCTTTCTACTATTCCTTTGTCTCCAAATCTTTTTCCCTTCCCTGTTTTTTTCTACTTCTCTAATGATAACAAAAGATGATCGATATGATGATAAAGATAGAAGTATAGCAGTTATCACTATCTTTATTTTGATTTCATGAATTTCATTAAAAGCATTGTTTTTATTAGATAAAGAGGTGACAAACAATATCATGATAAGATGATAACAGAATTAATGACATTAATCAAGGTAATGATAATCACACCATCATTATATATGGTAGTGATTATAACGGTAATTTTAATGGTAATTATAAATTTGATGATGCTAATGATAACAAAGAAAATGCTAATATTGTTGCTTAATATTAATGGCATTTTTATTTTGAGAAGTATTTTAATTATCGTTAGCATTATCATTGCAATTATCTGTATTGTTTCTTTATCATTGCTAATATTTTCATTGTGGT
>NW_020869300.1:468186-473186 GCF_003789085.1 Penaeus vannamei | reverse complement strand
TATATATATGTATAACACGTAAAACATAAATGCATCGCCTACAGAACGTTCATCCGACGAAGTTAGGCATCTCTGTTGGACAGAGTTTTGCGTTGTATATTTGACCAGAACATTGGTTTGCTTTGTCGTTAAAAGTCTGTTTTACGCTAATACCCGCCTGGTCTGTGACAGCTGAATGATTAAACATAAATCTTTTGGTCTGAATTTCCTCAATACTATTACGAGTTTGACAATTTGTATTTCAAGAATGGGTCGAAATAAATTGATATTGCATGAGAAATCAAGTTACTTACATTTTATTAGAACAGCGAATATCTCTACTACACTTATCTGCAGATATAAAAGTAGTTTATAGCATGAAAAGGCAGCTGTCACACTTGCAGCTGGAAGTATAAAACAGAGGAAACATGATTTTGGAGCACCAAGGAAGGCTATGCTAAGGACAGACAGGATGCTCAAGCCTAAATTGATGTCTGATCCCACTATAACAGTATCGGCATTTAAGAACAAACATCCAGAACTCTTTCAAGGATGTGTCAATCAGGAACATCCAACATCCCCTTCAGAAAGAACTTAGTTTACCATCTTGGTGCGCAGCTGGGAAACCTGACACTCTCTAAAGCGATGAAAGAGAAAAAGATAAAAGAAAAATTGCAAGAATCACCAACGTTAAAAGAAAAATTGCAAGAATCACCAACGTTAAAAGAAAAATTGCAAGAATCACCAACGTTAAAAGAAAAATTGCAAGAATCACCAACGTTAGACACAACCTGATTGGGAGGAAGTGATGTTGAATCATGAGAGCACTTTGAGACTGGTGAGAGGAGTATTAAAATCGTGCGTCACCCCATTTCCGCGTTGCGCTGTGATCCGAAATACACAATTAAAAATAAGGTCAGTGTGATGGTCTGAGCTTTCTTTAATGGGGAATAAGGGTAGGCGAGGTATATGTATATATATATACATACATACATACACACACACACACACACACACACACATACACACACACACACACACACACATATATATATATATATATATAATATATATATATATATTATATATATATATATATAATATATATATATATATATATATATATATATATATATGTGTGTGTGTGTGTGTGTGTGTGTGTGTGTGTGTGTGTGTGTGAGTGTGTGTGTGTGTGTGTGTGTGTGTGGCGTGTGTGTATGTGTGTGCGTGTGTTTGTGTGTGTCTGTTGTATATATTGGTTTCTTGCAAAATATATGAATGCATACATGCATGGCCATATAAAGGGCCTGAGAAAGATAACACTCCTGAATAGCATATCCCATACAAACATATTTTGCATAATTGGATATCCGGGAAGCTGGTGAAGTGCAGAGTTCTCTAATTTAGAGGGCAATGGTAGGAAAAAATGCCGAAAACTCACAGGATATCTGTTTGGAAAGCGGGACTCCCCCTCTACCGTGTCCGCTTCCCTGCGTGAGGCTGACATCAGGGCGTAGAGGGATATGGCGATTCTAGGGGCGAGGTCCGGCTGACGTCAACAGTAATTTCCCTAATAGACAAAGTAAACAAAGTCCCCTCCCGTCCCTTACCCAGCAGCTTTGATGTAAAGGCTACAGTCGCCACTCGTAGAGCTGGGGGAAAAATATTCATTTGGCACAAGGCTATTTACTGGGTTACTGTGTACACATAGCAAGGCCACATGGTGCTCTGCATTAGGTTTATTAGTGTATAAATATCAGTAATGCTATCAGCGTTTAATATATATATATGATGAACAGAATGATTATGGAAATGCAAATTTATGAAAAAATAAAACGTAGCGGCAGCAGATACGGTACTTCAATGCGATTATCATAAATAATAACGATGATACTAACCATGATGTTAATAGTAATGACGATGATAATACTGCTGTTAATGAGGCTGTCGACGATGATGATGATGGGGATAGCCTCAGCAGCTTAACGTATGCGAAATGGTCTTTGATAAGTGTGCAAATTGGAAAGGGCGTTGGAAGGGTTTCTGTTAGGTTCCTCGTGTGTGCCCATGACAGCATAATTGCAATGGAAATATTACGTTTGATTAGCAGATTTGTGTTCCCATTTACGAAACAAATACCTGCATAAGGTCTACATACCAATGAAATTGATTCGGCGGATACTTGTATTGTAGATCATTCATCATTTAGCCATAGAATGGATTTCAAAAAGGATATGAAAGGTTTGTTATAGTGATCAGCTTTGTTTAGGATAACTACGTCTTCTCCCTTGTCTAGCCTTGTTATCACATTGTTTTTAATCATTCAAAATTTGAAGAACCTTGTATTGTTCTGTGTGGTCTGAGTTATGTATAGATAAACATTTATATATTAGCTTACCTAGTATATATTGCTCAAGCCGAGCATATATTCCCGGTGACTGAGAACAAGAAGCAAAGAGACCCACGAGGCTGAAAATACACCTGAATAATATTTACGGATAGCCCTTCTGCTGACCACTTCTGTCACTCAGGCTATATGTACAGTCACGAACAAAAGTCACGTAGCCCGAGTGAAATCCGGGACGCCTCATAGTGTCTTGTGTTAATTGATTCTTGAGAAAGCACTCAGAATGTGTTTTAACTGACTTTGCCGTGACTGTGCAACTAAATTCGGGCAAACGGAGGAAAGGTTTGGTCTCGTATTCATGGCAGTTTATTACGTTGCAAGCAATCATAATTTTTCCGGGTTGACAGCATCGGAATATTCCAAAAAGCCTCTACATTTTCGGTCTGAAAGAACGTAAAGTTTTCTTTCTGTTTGCAATATACCAAATTGCAAACTGTGTTTTTGTTTGTTTGTTTGTTTGTTTGTTCCTTTCCTGGTCACTGGTTATATCGCCATGCACACTGAGAAATAAAAGTGTTTAAATAACTGTGACTTGTATTAAGTACGGTTGGTACAAAACAGTAATAAGAGTAAAAATTATGACTACGATGATGATGATGATACTAATGAAGATCATAATAAAGTTAGTAAAGATAATGTTCATATACTAATAATAAAAATGATAATGATTATCATGATAATAGTAATGATAACGATGATAATGATAATAAGAATAATAATAGTAATAACAATAAAAATTTTCTACATTTGTCAACCTGAATACGGTTCAACAATAGCAATATTAATAAAAGTAAAACTAATAATGATGATAATAATAATGATTATGATAATAATAGCAGTAATAATAATGATAATAATAATAACAACAATAATAATAATAGTGATAGTAATAATCATAACTAACATAATCATCATATCATCATTATCATAAAAATAATAGTGATGATAATATATATAATATAGAATAATAATAATGATAATAATAATAAATAATAATAATAATAATAACAATTAAATCAATAATAACAATAATGATAATGATAATAACAATGATGATAAGATTATAATTGCAAAGCAACAACAGCAGCTTATGAAAATAAAACCTCAAAACCGCTTCACGATATCATTTACGGATTCAAATTATTTCATTTCCGGATAAAAAAAAAATCTGGAATAAGTTTATATCCGTTAGTTCTATCTTCTGAATCAGCCAATTTCACTGTAATTGCAACATTGTATTTTTTCAACATTGCACTGCACAAAATCAAGGGTTTTTTCTGAAACTTTATGTCAATAGAGATTAGTATGAATATTTTTATTTTCATATGAGTATTTTAGTTGATTTTAGATGGTAATTGACGTGACATTTATGATCGAAAAAGCTTTAACAACTTTTACTTAAAATGGCGTTGACTTTTTGATAACGATTTCATAACAAATTATATTAATGAGAGTAAGAAGGGGTAATGATGGTAGGTTGTATTAACAAAATTTAGAAGAGGGAGAAGATAAAGATGAGGATGAAATGATAATAAAAAGAATAATATTACTACTGCAACTAATAACATTAAGGATTCTTGTATTCATCATTATCATCATACAGATAATAATGATAATAATAATAATAATGATGATGTTGATGAAGAAGATGATGATGATGGTGAAGATAATGATGGTGATGATGAAGAAGATAAAATGAAGGAAGATGAATAAGTACCAGACGCATACGCAATAAATGTCCGAAGAGGAGGTAAACGAAATGAATAAATGAATGAAAAGGGACAATATAAAGAAAGGACCAAATCACCTCCGGAATGATGGAGTAAAAAACCTTCGAGAAAGTGACAAGTTCCCCTCCCTCTTTTTTCTCATTCTTCACCACCGTAACTATATAAGAAATTGTCAGAATAGAAAACATGCTGTGAACTACAAACCGTAAAGATTGGCGACTGGAATCCCGGAGACTGCTTTAGTTAAACTTTATCACTGGAATGGAGAAAAAAAAATTGCGAGACTATTCTCAAAATATATATATATTTTTTTTTCTCTTTTTTTTTTCTCTTTTTATGCACGTGTATTTATTTGATGTATAAATATGTACATTTTTGGGATTGTATCTGCAGTCCCCCACCCTTCTCTCTTTCTCTCACTCTATCTATCTATCTATCTATCACTTATATGTCTATCATCTATCTCTCTATCTCCCTCATTTTTCTCTTTCTCCCTCTCTCCCTATCTATTTATCTATTATATATACGTATCTATCATATATATATATATATATATATATATATATATATATATATATATATATATATATATATATATATATATATCATCACCTGTGTACGTGCGTATATAATTTCTGTGTGTGTGTTGTGTGCGTGCGTGTGCCTGTCTCTTTCTCTTTCTCTTTTCTCTCTCCCTCTTCCCTACTCTCCCTCAGAAAAAAGAGTAATTCTGCTTCTTTCTCTTAATTCTCTTCTTTATAGCTATTCAGTAAGCCATTAATTCCGGGTGAGGCTTGGAGCGAGCAAGGGTCTCCACTACCCTCTCACTTTCCTTAGTTTTAATTCATCTCATTAAATTATGCTTACAAAGTGCGAGGTGTTCA
>NW_020869300.1:418186-420686 GCF_003789085.1 Penaeus vannamei | reverse complement strand
CAAACAAATACATATATGTCTACACACCATTTACACTACATGAGAGTCAATGCTACTACACACACTCCGTCACGACTAGCTCATCAGAGTACTCACTCACATACAATAAACATCTACACGATCTAAGGTGGAATCACAAAAGATCAACTAATACATACACACACACAAACTCAATAAGATATCTACACAGACACATACCACTAAGGTTACGAGACGCATACAACATCAAGAACACACTCACTAAAGAACATATCACATCACTCACTAATCATAACAAACACCAGTATCATCACTAATACAGGGTGACAAGCTCGCATGTGTTTGTGTGTGTTTTGTGTGTGTGTGTGACTGTGTGATGACTCTGTTGCATCGTAACTCGTGCTGGTACTATGTCATACATATATAAATCCTTCATACTATATTTAACACTCGCAGCACTCGAAACACTCACTCACCAGACAATCCACTCCTAGAGCACAGACTTTGACATAAACACTAGACCACTAGACGAATCACTCACACTCTACTCGACTTACACGACTATAAATCCTTAAATGGTCCAAAGGAACAGGGTCAGGGTGTGCTCTGCCGCATCAGCGTCACTCACGGACAGAGTATAATATAAGGGGTAAGTGGTTCAACTTACCACAACAACACACTATAGAAGCAGCACACACTATCGCGAGTTACTACACACTTAGGGGACTACAGACCAGAGAACATCAGCACGAACACGCTACACGAGTGCAAGCAAGCATGTTTATTTTCGAGATACTTCTAAGGAAAAATAAAGAAACAAAATATAGTGTGTCTTTACCTTCTGGGTACGTATGCTTTCTCCGGTGCGTTGGGTATGTTTTTCAAATTCTAATATTTTTTTAACGCCTTCACTCCCCGAGATCTACTGTGTTTGTTGTGCTAACACAGGACTCAGCACGACGCACTTCAGCACAGAGCATCACACAAAAGCAGAGGCGAGGCAGAAGCACCTCTCCGCAGAACATCAGGCCATCACACCACACCCCCTTTCTCTACCCTTACGGCCTCAACTATGGCCTTAGGAGGAGCTTTAATACGGCTGAAACTCACTAGTCACTCTAGCAGGTTCACTCACGACACACACACAGGCAGTACCCACCTCACCAACACACCGTACATCGGCCACTCAATCGGCAAGTTCGTAAGGCTGAGCCTGGCTACTCTTGGGAGGACAAGCACTCGAGACTTACGCCGAGGAGCACGGCAACTAGACGATCATGCGACGCTCCATCAACTATGAGCACCTAGGAGAGCCTATCACATCGGCTATCGACACATAATCCTCTGGTCAGTCTCCTACCCAGCACCGTTGAGTCGGCCGCGATCGCTCAATCAGGGAGCGTGAGGCCGAGCACTCGGTCACTCACTCGGCACACCCGAGACTTATCAGAGATCACTGGAGTACATGTGAGAGAGGAATCACGGCTATCACACACACACAGATCACAATTGACACTCACTCGGCTACAGACCTCTCACTACGACTCTCTATCACACCGGGGATCGACGCCACACTCCTACCAAGCTAAACAATCAACACGCATGTACAATCACCAGGTAACTATCACGATAGTGAGGTTATGATATATATTTTTCTCCATCAACTGGCGTTAAAAGAAATCAGCATTATAAAAACTCTCACACACAATACACAAACAAATAAACATCAATAACCAAGACACGCAGTCGGTTTTATAATTTGAAGTCATAGTCCCGAATCAAGCCGAAGCGTCAACTACTTATAAATACAAGATTTAGCACTTTAATGACTCAAACATAAATCAATAGAGCTCTATTGACAATGCGTTTACTTGGAATCAGTATGTCTTATTATTCGCTCAAGGATAGGATATATATAAAAACTAAAGGAGCTGATATTAGAATGAATTTTAGTGGAAGAATGATTAAATTATAATATAAATTGGAAAATATCACAGCATAATATTATTTGTATTATAGATAAATACAGCAAGAATACGATCTTTTATCACACTCTACACCTCCGATATATCGCATCATATGCAACACAGCTCAAAACCAATTAACGACATTCGTTGACTGCCTACTCCTCCAATATCATATCTCACGCCTTCTATGCGTATATAACATACTCGCTTACTCTGGACTGGGCTACTCACTCACTACACACAGCATCACCCATCCTTAAATTGGAGGAACCATCTAATTCGGAAGCACACATCTCATCCTCTTCGATCCCCCGCAAGATGATCTGTATATAATCTACTTACTACTTTTACACTTATCTACCACTACGTGCACTTTAAACACGAGAATGTGAACATATGAATTATCTTTGCACATGAGAACATTATTATTCGACACTTTTATGCTATTCATGGTAAGTACATACCATGATACCATTATTTAAGTATTTAATTATCAGTTTATCATTTTCAAGGCAATGAAAATTATATTTTATACTTATAAGAATACGAATGTT
>NW_020869300.1:393186-403186 GCF_003789085.1 Penaeus vannamei | reverse complement strand
CGGCAGCCATTCCTCCGTCCAGTCCTACAACCACCTCATCAAGAAACGTGAAGCTGAAGCTGATCCTAGCTTCCCTGGCTTACTAGGTTACGCTTCTCTTCAGTATCCAGGGTACGGTCTTGGGTACAAGTATAGCCATGCTTCCCTTCCTCTCCATTATGGTATTTACTGAAGCTGCATTCCCAACCTACGGAACTGACACCTCATTCGAACCCTTATTACAGTTCTGTTTTATGCTATATTAACAAAATCGCAAATTCTGCAATAAAATTACATGCATACATACCACTTAGTGTTTCTTTTAAGTACCACAATATTCTATGTATAATTTGTAACCTTATGATAGAAAACCGTATTGCAAAAATGATCAGACCTTAAGAGTATGGTTTATAAACTCACAAAAGCATCTTAAATCAGACCTATTAAAGCTGTCATTCACTCTGAAAAGAAGAGAATCTTGTGAGATCGCCATAGATGTTAAGTCCAGTGATGCATTGGGAAGGGTCATCGTTATCTTTATGATTACATTTATTTCCCAAAAATCAGTGTCAGTATTTGTGCTTTTGACATTAAATTGTGTGTTGGAATAACTATGAAAACGAGTCTCATGTGCCATATAACTACTGGCAGATGTGTAAAATTGCTGTGAGTTGAAGTGATCACATGCCATAGTAAGGAAATAGTCATAAGGCAAATTGTGGATGGGTGCTTCATGCTCAGGGGAATGTGAAGCGATGGTGTGGAAGCCTTAACTGCTAAGCAGTTAACACTATCTAGGGTTAGCTATTTGAGTTAGCGTCCGTCTGGAGAAGAGGTTACCCATCTCGTCTGCGTTCCTGACTCCAAACTAGTATGAGGCTTTTTGCAGCAATTTCTTCGGGAACGCCACAGCCGAACTATGGGATCTATATAGGGCAAGGTCGGCAGGTAGATAGAGGTGACGCCCACGCTGAATGACGCAATGTCCGTTATTTCCGGTAGAATTACTGTTCACCACTGCTGTCGAGAAGACCTGGTAGTGGCACGACCAGTGTGGATGGCTACACCTTTTCCTAATCAGGCCACATTGATGGTCACCATCTCATGGGGATAGCCATAAATATCTCTAGAGTCCTCGGTAGTCGTTACTCGATAACTATATAGGAGTGAAGCTTGCATTTGGCTTCATGTCAATTATTGCTGTATACAATCCTACTGATGCTTGTAAGGTCAATATGCAAGAGGTGTTTTACGCCAAACTTTCCTCAGAGAGCTATTCGCATTGTTCTGAGCGATTTCAGTGCACTATCTGGCTGTAATCAAAGTGGATATTATGTATGTTTATACATATGTGTGTATGTCTACTAATATGAATATATAAACAAATATATATAGCTATATATATAGATATGATAATATATATAATATATATATATAATATATATATATATATGTATGTGTGTATATATGTGTGTGTGTGTGTGTGTGTGTTTGTGTATCTATCCACGAGGAGTGTTCAGTGAGTTTTTGGCCTAAAAGGATAAGAGTGGAACCGTACATGTTACAAGTAATGTACAGGCTGTCATTTTGTCAACGTTTTTTTATTCCATTCAACAGTGACTTCTCGTGAGTGAGAATAGTAACTTTCCGGCAAAATGGGTGAATTTAGACAGCAGGCTGTGATAAAATGTTCCGTGATTTAAGGGAAAGTGGTACAGTTGATGCGTGGGGAGACAGTGCCCTGTCCTTTCCGCTGTCAAACGCTGGGCTACTCTCTTGAACCAGGACCGCGGCTCGAGTGAGGATGGCCCCCGAAGTGGTGGTCCTTCGACTGCAGCCCCAAGAGAAGCGGACACCTCAGCAGAAGATTAACTGGAAATGGACTTCACCGGAGATGTTGACCCTCACGAGCGCAGATCCGGAGGGATTCAGATCCCGAATCGGAACTCAGGATAAACGCGGATTTCTTGCTTCGATCCGGAAGCTAAAGCCGAATCTAGGCTGTGCAAGCATCCCTCCTCTCTCACGAAAATTAAGTCACGATATCATCATGAAGTATACACATATATATATATACAAATACATAATATATATATATATATATATATATATATATATATATATATATATATATTACCATATATTTGTATGTATACACACATATATATGTGTATGTATGTATGTACACACACATATATGTGTGTGTGTTTATAAATCATATGTACACACATACACAGACATGTACTTGTTAGTATATGGACCCATGTTTATATGTGTGTATATATGTTTGTAGGTAATTATGTAGAAAAAAAGAAAGAAATGATGTTTCTGAGAGTTTAGAACAGCCCTGTGTCCTAATGAGTGCTTAACTAACCAAATCAATTTATTACGTCATAATCCAGTAGTTAGAAAAAAATGCATAAAATAAACATTGTTGATCACATTAACATTCAATTACAAAAAAATACGCAAAAACTTTACGAAGAAAAACGGTATGTAACGAAGATAACTCTATAAATATCTAGATATTGAGAATATAAATGAACAAATGTAAATAAATAGAACATTAATTATATAAATAAGCATTTAACCTCACCAAGGACAGGCGATGGGCGTGGCTTCTCCTCTGGAACATCCTATTATCCAGACCAATATAAAAGTTGGACAGGACGCATCCGAGCACAATCACCTTGAGGCTACCACGATCATGTCCACCATGAAGACACTGGTAAGCAATTATATATATATATATATATATATATATATATATATATATATATATATATATATATATATATATATATATATATATATATATATATATATATATATATATACGTACACGCACATACACACACATTTATTTATGTGTGTATATGTGTACTGTGTGTGTGTGCATATCTCTCTTTCCCTCAATAACGAAAAGTGCATACAGCACTAGCATATTCTTGATCATATTTTCTTTACTTTTTTGAACGGGTCCGGGAGGGGAGGAAATGATTGAAAAGTTATATGCGTTACTTTTACCACTCCTGTGTTTGTCTACATGTGCAAATGCTTGTGAAAATGCAAACTTATATATACATATTTACCATTTTCGCTTAATCCTACAGGTTATATCACTGTTGTTTGTCCTCGTGACGGCTGAACAGAAACGTGAAGCTGAACCTGGCTTTGGCATCGGCTACCCTTTTATTCGTCCTTATGGTATTGGCTATGGCTACAGCTCAGCCATTACACACCATCCATTCGGCAGCCATTCCTCCGTCCAGTCCTACAATCACTTAGTCAAGAAACGTGAAGCTGAACCTGGCTTTGGCATCGGCCACCCTTTTATTCGTCCTTATGGCATTGGCTATGGCTACAGCTCAGCCATTACACACCATCCATTTCGGCAGCCATTCCTCCGTCCAGTCCTACAATCACTTCAAGAAACGTGAAGCTGAACCTGGCTTTGGATCGGCCACCTTTTATTCGTCCTATGGTATTGGCTATGGCTACAGCTCAGCCATTACACACCATCCATTCGGCAGCCATTCCTCCGTCCAGTCCTACAATCACTTGGTCAAGAAACGTGAAGCTGAACCTGGCTTTGGCATCGGCCATCCTTTTATTCGTCCTTATGGTATTGGCTATGGCTACAGCTCAGCCATTACACACCATCCATTCGGCAGCCATTCCTCCGTTCAGTCCTACAATCACCTCATCAAGAAACGGGATGCTGAAGCTGATCCTAGCTTCCCTGGCTTACTAGGTTACGCTTCTCTTCAGTATCCAGGATACGGTCTTGGGTACAAGTATAGCCATGCTTCCCTTCCTCTCCATTATGGTATTTACTGAAGCTGCATTCCCAACCTACGGAACTGACACCTCAGTTATTCGAACCCTTATTACAATTCTGTTCTACTGAATATATTAGCAAAATCGCAAATTCTGCAATAAAATTACATGCATACATACCACTTAGTGTTTCTTTTAAGTACCACAATATGTATAATTTGTAACCTTCTGATAGAAAAACGTGAGTATGGGTTATAAAATCACAAAGCATCTTACTTAAATCAGACCTTTTAAAGCTGTATGATTTGTAACTTTAAGAGCATGGGTTATAAAATCACAGAAATACTCTAGAAGTATCTTACTTTAATCAGACCTATTAAAGCTGTCATTCACTCAGAAAATAAGAGAATCTTGTGAGATCACCATTAGTGGAAATGGGCATTGGGAAGCGTCATCATCATCTTTGTGATTACATTTATTTCCTCCAAATTCAATGTTCTTTAGGCATCAAATTATGTTGAAATTTACGCCAAACTGTCCTGAGTTTGCTATTCGCATTGTTCTGAGCGATTTCAGTGCTGCATATGGCTGTGATCAAGCAATGGTCCATTGACTGCAGTCCCAAAGTACGCGAACGCCTGAGCAATTTAACTGGATACCGACTTCACCAGAGATGTTGACCCTCGCGAGCGCAGATCCGGAGGGCTTCAGATCCCGAAACGGAACTCAGGATAAAACGTGGATTCCTAGCTTCGATCCGGAAGCTGAAGCCGAATCTAGGCTGTGAAAGCATCCCTCCTCTCCGACGTCACGTAAATCCAAGGTAATGATATCATCCATGAAGTATTGTGTGTGTGTGTGTGTGTGTGTGTGTGAGTGTGTTTTTACAAATCATATATACACATAAGCAGACACGTACTTGTTGGTATATGGACCCATGTATATATGTACGTATACAGGTATGTAGGTAATTATATATATATATATATATATATATATATATATATATAGAACATGAATGAGAAAGGATGTTCCTAAGAGTCTAGATCAGCCCTGTGTCATAATGAGTGCTTAACTGGCCAAACAATTTATTACGTTATAATCCAGTAGTTAGAAAATAATAATAATAAACTGCTTAAAATAAAAATTGTTAATCAGACCAACATTCGGTTAGAAAAAATGCGCAAAAGCTCTCCAAAGAAAATGGGTATGCAAAGAAAATTATTATTTAATATGTAAATATATATATAATTAAAAACAAATGTAAATAACTAAAAATAATATAATAATATATATAATATATAAATATATAATATATATATAACTAATTTAACCCCAGCAAGGACAGGCGGTGTTTTCTCCTCTGGAACAACCTTCTATCCAGACCAATATAGAAGTCGGGCAGGACGCATCCGAGCACAATTACCTTGAGGCCACCACGATCATATCCACCATGGACACTGGTAAGCAATCTTATATATAGACACACACACACAAATATATATATGTGTGTGTGTGTGTGTGTGTGTGTGTGCATATAGTGTTTTTCATAAATAACAAAAGTGCATACGGCACTATTTAGATTTTTTTTTTTTTTTTTTTTTTTTTTTTTTTTTTTTTTTTTACGGGTACGATGAGGGGAGGAAATGTGTGGTTGTCTGCAAGCACATGTAAACTTATATACACACATATTTATGTGTGTTTATATATGTATATATATAAGCACACATAAATTGATATGTGAGCATACTTTACCATTGTCGCTTAATCTTACAGGTTAAAGCACTGCTGTTTGCCTTCGTAACGGCAGAGCAAAAACGAGAAGCTGAACCTGGCTTTGGCATCGGCCATCCTTTTATTCGTCCTTATGGTATTGGTTATGGCTACAGCTCAGCCAAGAAACGTAAAGCTGAAGCTGACCCTTGCTTTCCTGGCTTACACTTTTTACATTATATATATATATATATATATAATATATATATATATATATATATATATATATATATATATATATATACTAACACATACATAATGTATGTGTGTGTGATTGCGTGTTTGTGTGAATAAATATATGGACATTGGAGATTCTCACATGTATGTGTGTATGAATATACACAGATATTTATAATATGCTCACTCTATATGTATATGTGTTTGTTGGTGTGTGTGTGTGTGTGTGTGTGCGTATGAAGATCAAATGCATCTCTATATACCTAACATACACACATCATTTTTGACAGATTTTGAATGAAGTATCTCATGCAAATAAAGCAAACATTAACCAAAATAAGTTTTAATTTTGCTTCACATGATAAACTCTTGACTAGTAGAAGTTAGTATAAGGCGTAATGTGCGGGTACTACTCCATGCCTCTGCTGGTACGAATATCCGTATCCTGGATGGGTGACGGAGCTAGCGTATCCGTAGACCGATCCTGTGAGACCGTGAGTGTGACCATAGCTTGGGTCAGCGTCACGCTTGTGGAGGACGTGGTTGTAGGAGCGAGTGTAGGAGAGACCGCCATATGGGTGGTAAGCTACGGCTGGTCCGTATCCAAGGCTATGACCGATACCATAGCCGATGCCGCCACCATATCCATAACCATATGAGGGCAGGCCGAAACTAGGTTCAGCTTCCCGTTTTGTGGAGGTTGTGGCTGTAGCTCTGGACAAAGGAACGACCACCATATGGATGGTGAGCTATGGCTGGTGCGAATGCATGGGAATGGCCGTATCCATAACCATATGCTGGATGGCTGTACCCAGGTTCAGCTTCTCGTTTGTGGAGGTTGTGGCTGTAGCTCTGGACAAAGGAGCGACCGCCATATGGATGGTGAGCTATGGCTGCGTGCCCATACCCGACGCCATACTGCCGACCGCTGACAACGCCATGAGGAAGGGACAAGCCCACACCATGGCCATAAGAAGGCTCAGCCTCGCGCTTCTGCTCTGCTGCCACGCAGGCAACCAACAGCACAGCGATCTGCGGATAGAGGTTCAAATTTCACATTAAGCAACTGAACATTGCCATTCACAAAGGATATCTTAATGCCACTGCCCTGATGTATATGTTGAAGAACGAAATGTGTTCCTTACCAAAGTCTTCATAGTTGATGCTACAGAGAACTGTATGTGAAGGCAGTCAGATGCGTGTTATATAGAGTGATATTTCGAGCCACGCCCCACACTTGACTCTGACCTTCGTTAGCTTTTTCATGCTAGATTAACCACTCATGTAGTTTCATGTGAGTGTATGAACCAGGAAGCAGATTTTAACTTATATACTACATCATTAACAAACGACAGACAATGAAATTACTGCTTATAAATACGCATGTGTACTATATTTCTGATTACCTGGTTCTTTCATAAATCAATAGACGCTTTCAGATATACAAATAAAGTATAATTCACATACTGTTATTTTGATCTCGTAAGTTATATATCCAAACAGTCTTTGATATATATAAAGGAAACGAAAAAATATACATATAATTTTGAACATAAGCCGGAACAAATGCAAACAGAACTAGTTCGTATCCGACTAAATAGATATTATTACCCTGCGTAGAACCATTACGCAAAATAAATAGAGGAAAAATAAAGCAGGTTATTTACTATAACGATATCTCGTCTATTAAGGTACATCAAACAAATGCATGTCAAATGAATAATATAATAACTCACGGAGGAGAGCAGTCAAGAACAGTAGATCGATTAAGTCGATTAACGCAATGAATTTTTGGCAACCTGCGCGATCGATACTAGGTGTTTGTGTGTATGTGTGTGTAATACGTATGCATATCTGTTTAAATGCACTTAATTTTGCATCTATATGGGTAAACATATGCATATGCATACAGGGTCTATATGTGTATATATGCATATTCATATATACAAACACACATATGTGTGTGTGTATATACACACAATGTATATATATATATATATATATATATATATATATATATATATATATATATATATATATATATATATACATATATACATAAATCATATATATATATATATATATATATAATATATATATATATATATATATATATATATATATATATATATATATATATATATACATGTATATTATATATAGCTACTCTCATACACACATACATACACACATACACACACACATTTATATGTGCGTGTGGGTATAAATATATATATATATATATATAATATATATATATATATAATATATATATATATATATATATATATATATATATATATATGTTATATATTTATATATATAATATATATATATATATATATATATGTATATATATATATACATGTATATATATATATATATATATATATATAATATATGAATATATACAAATCTATTCCTGCATTGTGGGTTTTCTGCCATACATATGTCTATATAACTCATATATATATGTTTATATGTAATATATACACATAAATGTATGAATATATATATATATATATATATATATATATATATATATATATATATATATATATATATATATATATTATATATATCATCGTGTATGCATGTGCACACGTATGCATGCGCGCGTGCGTGTGAAAATATATATCGAAAGAAGAGGAGATATACATGTATGTGTGTAATTATACACAGATATTTACAATGTTCATCTATTAATCCATGCACTCATTAATCTACATCTAAAAATCTATATAAGCATAAAGATTGACAGGCAAGCCATGGACACTCCCATGAGGCTGGAAAGACGGAGGCCGGGTGTTGAATAAATAGAAAGAGTCATTTACTCTTCATGAAATGAAAAGAAAGATATGACCAGTCTTCAAAGAATTCATGGAAATAGATCCAACATTACTCTTGCATCTGTTGTAACGTCAGGATTTTTTAAATTGACGAAGAAATATTATTAATCTAACTCTCCTGAAACAATTTACATGGAGGAAAATGCACACGCATCAAGTTGTTACCTTAATACGTGTAGGATATAAGAGTGATGCAGGATAAAGCAACTTAATCAGTTTTGTCAAACCAGTAAGTATACACGGGCAGTTACACATGAATCACGATTTTATTTTTATTAATGCTTAATTTCTTTCAAACATTTGCTCACTTGTTTCAGCCTAAAAGTCATTCTTTATGGGTTTGCTGCTGGATTAATAATCATTGTATTTTATATATTTATTTTTTCATAGTTATGCATGGACTGTACCTCGGAAAATACACTGAATTTGTCTTCATATCTTACTCTGTGTGTATGTGCGACTATGTGCATGTTGGAATGTGAACAAGTTCATATGCACGTCTATATACCTGCACACACGCGTACAAATTTTAACAGATTTTATTGGAATGTCTCATGCACAATGACGTAAAATAAAACATGTACTAAAATCAAGTTTTATTTAGCTTTACATGAAAAACCTCTTGACGAGTAGAAAGTTAGTATAAGGCGTAATGTGCGGGTACTACTCCATGCCTCTGCTGGTACGAATAGCCGTATCCTGGATGGGTGACGGAGCTAGCGTATCCGTAGACCGATCCTGTGAGACCGTGAGTGTGACCATAGCTTGGGTCAGCGTCACGCTTGTGGAGGACGTGGTTGTAGGAGCGAGTGTAGGAGAGACCGCCATATGGGTGGTAAGCTACGGCTGGTCCGTATCCAAGGCTATGACCGATACCATAGCCGATGCCGCCACCATATCCATAACCATATGAGGGCAGGCCGAAACCAGGTTCAGCTTCTCGTTTGTGAAGATTATGGTTGAAGCTTTGGACAAAGGACCGACCACCATATGGATGGTGAGCTATGGCTGGTGCGAATGCATGGGAATGACGTATCCATAACATATGCTGGATGGCTGTACCAGGTTCAGCTTCTCGTTTGTGGAGGTTGTGGCTGTAGCTCTGGACAAAGGACCGACCGCCATATGGATGGTGAGCTATGGCTGCGTGCCCATACCCGACGCCATAGTGCCGACCGCTGACAACGCCATGAGGAAGGGACAAGCCCACACCATGGCCATAAGAAGGCTCAGCCTCGCGCTTCTGCTCTGCTGCCACGCAGGCAACCAACAGCACAGCGATCTGCGGATAGAGGTTCAAATTTCACATTAAGCAATTGAACATTGCCATTCACAAAGGATATCTTAATGCACTGCCATGTATATGTTAAAGAACGAAATGGGTTCCTTACCAAAGTCTTCATAGTTGATGCTACAGAGAACTGTATGTGAAGGCAGTCAGA
>NW_020869300.1:382003-390586 GCF_003789085.1 Penaeus vannamei | reverse complement strand
ATTTTTGAACGCGTTACGGAGGGAGGAAGTGCTTGAAAAGTTATTTGCGTTATTTTTACCACTCCCGTGTTTGTCTGCAAGCGCACATGCTTGTACAATATGTGCAAACTTATATACATATACCATTCTCGCTTAATCCTACAGGTTATATCACTGTTGTGTGTCCTCGTGACGGCTGAACAGAAACGTGAAGCTGAACCTGGCTTTGGCATCGGCCATCCTTTTATTCGTCCGTATGGCATTGGCTATGGCTACAGCTCAGCCATTACACACCATCCATTCGGCAGCCATTCCTCCGTCCAGTCCTACAATCACTTAGTCAAGAAACGTGAAGCTGAACCTGGCTTTGGAATTGGCTACCCTCTCATTCGTCCGTATGGCATTGGCTATGGCTACAGCTCAGCCATTACACACCATCCATTCGGCAGCCATTCCTCCGTCCAGTCCTACAATCACTTGGTCAAGAAACGTGAAGCTGAACCTGGCTTTGGCATCGGCCATCCTTTTATTCGTCCTTATGGTATTGGCTATGGCTACAGCTCAGCCATTACACACCATCCATTCGGCAGCCATTCCTCCGTCCAGTCCTACAATCACCTCATCAAGAAACGTGATGCTGAAGCTGATCCTAGCTTCCCTGGCTTACTAGGTTACGCTTCTCTTCAGTATCCAGGATACGGTCTTGGGTACAAGTATAGCCATGCTTCCCTTCCTCTCCATTATGGTATTTACTGAAGCTGCATTCCCAACCTACGGAACTGACACCTCATTCGAACCCTTATTACAGTTCTGTTTTATTGCTTATATTAACAAAATCGCAAATTCTGCAATAAAATTACATGCATACATACCACTTAGTGTTTCTTTTAAGTACCACAATATTCTATGTATAATTTGTAACCTTATGATAAAAAAACGTATTGGAAAAATGATCAGACTTAAGAGTATGGGTTATAAACTCACAAAGCATCTTACTTAAATCAGACCTATTAAAGCTGTCATTCACTCTGAAAAGAAGAGAATCTTGTGAGATCGCCGTAGATGTTAAGTCCAGTGATGCACTGGGAAGGGTCATCGTTATCTTTAGGATTACATTTACTTTCACAAAAATCACTGTCAGTATTTGCGTTAAGAATTAAATTGTGTGTTGGAATAACTATGAAAACAAGTCTCATGTGCCATATAACTACTGGCAGATGTGTAAAATTGCTGTGAGTTGAAGTGATCACATGCCATAGTAAGGAAATAGTCATAAGGCAAATTGTGGATGGGTGCTTCATGCTCAGGGGAATGTGAAGCGAAGGTGTGGAAGCCTTCTAAGCAGTTAACGCTATCTAGGGTTAGGTATTTGAGTTAGCGTCCGTCTGGAGAAGGGTTACCCATCTCGTCTGCGTTCCTGACTCCAAACTAGTATGAGGCTTTTGCAGCAATTTCTTCGGGAACGCCACAGCCGAACTATGGGATCTGCATAGGGCAAGGTCGGCGGGTAGATAGAGGTGACGCCCACGCTGAATGACGCAACGTCCGTTATTTCCGGTAGAAGTACTGTTCACCACTGCTGTCGAGAAGACCTGGTATAGGCACGAACAGTGTGGATGGCTACACCTTTTCCTAATCAGGCCACAGTGATGGTCACCATCTCATGGGGATAGCCATACATATCTCTAGCAGACTTCAGTCCTCGGTAGTCGTTACTCGATAACTATATAGGAGTGAAGCTTGCATTTGGCTTCATGTCAATTATTGCTGTATACAATCCTACTGATGCTTGTAAGGTCAATATGCAAGAGGTGTTTTACGCCAAACTTTCCTCGGAGAGCTATTCGCATTGTTCTGAGCGATTTCAGTGCACTATCTGGCTGTAATCAAAGTGGATTATGTATGTTTATACATATGTGTTGAATGTCTACTAATATGAATATATAAACAAATATATATAGCTATATATATAGATATATAGATATAGATAAGTATATATATGTATGTGTGTATATGTGTGTGTGTGTGTGTGTGTGTGTTGTGTTTGTGTATCTATCCACGAGGAGTGTTCAGTGAGTTTTTGGCCTAAAAGGATAAGAGTGGAACCGTACATGTTACAAGTAATGTACAGGCTGTCATTTTCTCAACGTTTTTTTATTCCATTCAACAGTGACTTCTCGTGAGTGAGAATAGTAACTTTCCGGCAAAATGGGTGAATTTAGACAGCAGGCTGTGATAAAATTTTCCGTGATTTAAGGGAAAGTGGTACAGTTGATGCGTGGGGAGACAGTGCCCTGTCCTTTCCGCTGTCAAACGCTGGGCTACTCTCTTGAACCAGGACCGCGGCTCGAGTGAGGATGGCCCCCGAAGTGGTGGTCCTTCGACTGCAGCCCCAAGAGAAGCGGACACCTCAGCAGAAGATTAACTGGAAACCGACTTCACCGGAGATGTTGACCCTCACGAGCGCAGATCCGGAGGGATTCAGATCCCGAAACGGAACTCAGGATAAACGAGGATTTCTTGCTTCGATCCGGAAGCTAAAGCCGAATCTAGGCTGTGCAAGCATCCCTCCTCTCCGAAGTCACGAAAATCTAAGGTCACGATATCATACATGAAGTATACACATATATACATATAAACATACATACATACATACATACATATATTATATATATATATATATATATATATATATATATATATATATATATATATATACATATATTTGTATGTATACACAGGAAAACAAACATATATATGTGTGTGTATGTACACATATATATGTGTGTGTGTTTATAAATCATATGTATACACATACGCAGACATGTACTTGTTAGTATATGGACCCATGTGTATACGTATACATGTATGTAGGTAATTATGTGGAAAAACATAGATGAGAAAGGATTTTCCTGAGAGTCTAGATCAGCCCTGTGTCCTAATGAGTGCTTAACTGACCAAACAATTTATTATGTCATAATCCAGTTGTTAGAAAAAAAAACTGCATAAAATAAACATTGTTGATCACATATTAACATTCAATTACAAAAAAAATACGCAAAAACTTTACGAAGAAAAACGGTATGTAACGAATATAATTATATAAATATGTAGATATTGATAATATTAATTAACAAATGTAAATAAATAGAACATTGAATATATAAATAAGCATTTAACCTCACCAAGGACAGGATGGGCGTGGTTTCTCTGGAACAACCTATTATCCAGACCAATATAAAAGTTGGACAGGACGCATCCGAGCACAATCACCTTGAGGCTACCACGATCATGTCCACCATGAAGACACTGGTAAGCTATTATATATATATATATATATATAATATATTATATATATATATATATATATATATATATATATATATATATATATATATATACGTACACGCACATACACACACATTTATTTATGTGTGTATGTGTATGTTGTGTGTGTGTGCATATCTCTCTTTCCCTCAATAACGAAAAGTGCATACAGCACTAGCATATTCTTGATCATATTTTCTTTTATTTTTTGAACGGGTCCGGGGAGGGGAGGAAATGATTGAAAAGTTATATGCGTTACTTTTACCACTCCTGTGTTTGTCTACATGTGCAAATGCTTGTGAATATGCAAACTTATATATACATATTTATATGTGTTTATAACCATTTTCGCTTAATCCTACAGGTTATATCACTGTTGTTTGTCCTCGTGACGGCTGAACAGAAACGTGAAGCTGAACCTGGCTTTGGCATCGGCCCTTTTATTCGTCCTTATGGTATTGGCTATGGCTACAGCTCAGCCATTACACACCATCCATTCGGCAGCCATTCCTCCGTCCAGTCCTACAATCACTTAGTCAAGAAACGTGAAGCTGAACCTGGCTTTGGCATCGGCCACCCTTTTATTCGTCCTTATGGCATTGGCTATGGCTACAGCTCAGCCATTACACACCATCCATTCGGCAGCCATTCCTCCGTCCAGTCCTACAATCACTTAGTCAAGAAACGTGAAGCTGAACCTGGCTTTGGATGGCTACCCTTTATTCGTCCGTATGGCATTGGCTATGGCTACAGCTCAGCCATTACACACCATCCATTCGGCAGCCATTCCTCCGTCCAGTCCTACAATCACTTGGTCAAGAAACGTGAAGCTGAACCTGGCTTTGGCATCGGCCATCCTTTTATTCGTCCTTATGGCATTGGCTATGGCTACAGCTCAGCCATTACACACCATCCATTCGGCAGCCATTCCTCCGTTCAGTCTTACAACCATCTTATCAAGAAACGTGAAGCTGAAGCTGATCCTAGCTTCCCTGGCTTACTAGGTTACGCTTCTCTTCAGTATCCAGGATACGGTCTTGGGTACAAGTATAGCCATGCTTCCCTTCCTCTCCATTATGGTATTTACTGAAGCTGCATTCCCAACCTACGGAACTGACACCTCAGTTATTCGAACCCTTATTACAATTCTGTTCTACTGAATATATTAGCAAAATCGCAAATTCTGCAATAAAATTACATGCATACATACAACTTTGTTTTAAGTACCACAATATTCTATGTATGATTTGTAACTTTAAGAGCATGGGTTATAAAATCACAGAAATACTCTAGAAGCATCTTACTTTAATCAGACCTATTAAAGCTGTCATTCACTCAGAAAATAAGAGAATCTTGTGAGATCACCATTAGTGTAAATGGTGCATTGGGAAGCGTCATCATCATCTTTGTGATTACATTTATTTCCTCCAAATTCAATGTTCTTTAGGCATCAAATTATGTTGAAATTTACGCCAAACTGTCCTGAGTTTGCTATTTGCATTGTTCTGAGCGATTTCAGTGCTGCATATGGCTGTGATCAAGCAATGGTCCATTGACTGCAGTCCCAAAGTAAGCGAACGCCTGAGCAATTTAACTGGATACCGACTTCACCAGAGATGTTGACCCTCGCGAGCGCAGATCCGGAGGGATTCAGAGCCCGAAACGGAACTCAGGATAAAACGTGGATTCCTCGCTTCGATCCGGAAGCTAAAGCCGAATCTAGGCTGTGCAAGCACCCCTCCTCTCCGACGTCACGTAAATCCAAGGTAATGATATCATCCATGAAGTATATGTGTGTGTGTGTGTGTGTGTGTGTGTGTGTGTTTTTACAAATCATATATACACATAAGCAGACACGTACTTGTTGGTATATGGACCCATGTATATATGTACGTATACAGGTATGTAGGTATATATATATATATATATATATATATATATATATATATATATATATATATATAAGAACATGAATGAGAAAGGATGTTCCTAAGAGTCTAGATCAGCCCTGTGTCATAATGAGTGCTTAACTGGCCAAACAATTTATTACGTTATAATCCAGTAGTAGAAAATAATAATAAATAAACTGCTTAAAATAAAAATTGTTAATCAGACCAACATTCGGTTAGAAAAAATGCGCAAAAATCTCCAAAGAAAATGGGTATGCAAAGAAAATAATTATTTAATATATTAAAATACTTAATTATAAATACAAATAATATAAAAATTAAATATATATAACTAATTTAACCCAGCAAGGACAGGCGGTGTTTTCTCCTCTGGAACAACCTTCTATCCAGACCAATATAGAAGTCGGACAGGACGCATCCGAGCACAATTACCTTGAGGCCACCACGATCATATCCACCATGGACACTGGTAAGCAATATTATATATAGACACACACACACACAAATATATATATATATGTGTGTATGTGTGTGTGTGTGTGTGTGTGTGTGTGTGTGTGTGCATATATTGCTTTTCCTAAATAACAAAAAGTGCATACGGCACTATTTATTTATTTTTTTTTTTATTTTTTTTTTTTTTTTTTTTTTTTTAACAGGTACGTGAGGGGAGGAAATGTGTGGTTGTCTGCAAGCACATGCAAACTTATATACACACATATTTATGTGTGTTTATATATGTATATATATAAGCACACATAAATTGATATGTGAGCATACTTTACCATTGTCGCTTAATCTTACAGGTTAAAGCACTGCTGTTTGCCTTCGTAACGGCAGAGCAAAAACGAGAAGCTGAACCTGGCTTTGGCATCGGCCATCCTTTTATTCGTCCTTATGGTATTGGTTATGGCTACAGCTCAGCCAAGAAACGTAAAGCTGAAGCTGACCCTTGCTTTTCCTGGCTTACACTTTTTACATTATATATATATATATATATATATATATATATATATATATATATATATATATATATATATATATATATACTAACACATACATAATGTATGTGTGTGTGATTGCGTGTTTGTGTGAATAAATATATGGACATTGGAGATTCTCACATGTATGTGTATGAATATACACAGATATTTATAATATGCTCACTCTATATGTATATGTGTTTGTTGGTGTGTGTGTGTGTGTGCGTATGAAGATCAAATGCATCTCTATATACCTAAACATACACACATCATTTTTGACAGATTTTGAATGAAGTATCTCATGCAAATAAAGCAAACATTAACCAAAATAAGTTTTTATTTTGCTTCACATGATACACCTCTTGACTAGTAGGAAGTTAGTATAAGGCGTAATGTGCGGGTACTACTCCATGCCTCTGCTGGTACGAATATCCGTATCCTGGATGGGTGACGGAGCTAGCGTATCCGTAGACCGATCCTGTGAGACCGTGAGTGTGACCATAGCTTGGGTCAGCGTCACGCTTGTGGAGGACGTGGTTGTAGGAGCGAGTGTAGGAGAGACCGCCATATGGGTGGTAAGCTACGGCTGGTCCGTATCCAAGGCTATGACCGATACCATAGCCGATGCCGCCACCATATCCATAACCATATGAGGGCAGGACGAAACTAGGTTCAGCTTCTCGTTTGTGGAGGTTGTGGCTGTAGCTCTGGACAAAGGACCGACCACCATATGGATGGTGAGCTATGGCTGGTGCGAATGCATGGGAATGGCCGTATCCATAACCATATGCTGGATGGCTGTACCCAGGTTCAGCTTCTCGTTTGTGGAGGTTGTGGCTGTAGCTCTGGACAAAGGACCGACCGCCATATGGATGGTGAGCTATGGCTGCGTGCCCATACCCGACGCCATACTGCCGACCGCTGACAACGCCATGAGGAAGGGACAAGCCCACACCATGGCCATAAGAAGGCTCAGCCTCGCGCTTCTGCTCTGCTGCCACGCAGGCAACCAACAGCACAGCGATCTGCGGATAGAGGTTCAAATTTCACATTAAGCAATGAACATTGCCATTCACAAAGGATATCGTAATACCACTGCCATGATGTATATGTTGAAGAACGAAATGTGTTCCTTACCAAAGTCTTCATAGTTGATGCTACAGAGAACTGTATGTGAAGGCAGTCAGATGCGTGTTATATAGAGTGATATTTCGAGCCACGCCCCACACTTGACTCTGACCTTCGTTAGCTTTTTCATGCTAGATTAACCACTCATGTAGTTTCATGTGAGTGTATGAACCAGGAAGCAGATTTTAACTTATATACTACATCATTAACAAACGACAGACAATAAAATTACTGCATATAAATATGGATGTGTACTATATTTCTGATTACCTGGTTCTCTCATAAATCAACAGACGCTTTCAGATATACAAATAAAGTATAATTCACATACTGTTATTTTGATCATATCCAAACAGTCTTATATATAAAGGAAACGAAAAAATATACATATAATTTTGAACATAAACGGAAACAAATGCACAGAACTACGTATCCGACTAAATAGATATTATTACCCTGCGTAGAACCATTACGCAAAATAAATAGATGAAAATAAAGCAGGTTATTTACCCGATATCTCGTTTATTAAGGTACATCAAATACAAATGCATGTCAAATGAATAATTTAATAACTCACGGAGGAGAGCAGTCAAGAACAGTAGATCGAGTAAGTCGATTAACGCAATGAATTTTTGGCAACCTGCGCGATCGATACTAGGTGTTTGTGTGTATGAGTGTGTAATACGTATGCATATCTGTTTAAATGCACTTAACTTTGCATCTATATTGGTAAACATATGCATATGCATACAGGGTCTATATGTGTATATATGCATATTCATATATACAAAACACACATATATATACACAGTGTATATATATGTATATATATATATATATATATATATTATATATATATATATATATATATATTATATATATATATATTATATGCATACATATATAACATATGATATACATATATATATATATATATATATATATATATATATATATATATTATATATATATATATATATATATATATATATATATTAGTAAAATATATATACATGTATATATATATAGCTACTCTCATACACACATAAAAACATACACACATACACACACACATTTATATGTGCGTGTGGGTATATATATAATATAATATATAATATATATATAATAAATATTATATATATATAATATATATATATATATATATAATAATATATATATATACATAATATATATATACATTTATATATATATGCTAATATATATATTTATATATATATAATATATATATCGCTATATAT
>NW_020869300.1:363818-366318 GCF_003789085.1 Penaeus vannamei | reverse complement strand
TGTCGAGCCACGCCCCACACTTGATTCTAACCTTCGTTAGCTTTTTCATGCTAGATTAACCACTCATGTAGTTTCATGTGAGTGTATGAACCAGGAAGCAGATTTTAACTTATATACTACATCTTTAACAAACGACTGACTGAATGAAATTACTGCTTATAAATACGCATATGTGTACTATATTTCTGATTACCTGTTTCTTTCATAAATCAATAGACGCTTTCAGATATACAAATAAAGTATAATTCACACACTGTTATTTTGACCTCGAAAGATATATATCTAAACAGACTTTGATATATGTAAAGGAAACGAAAAAATATACATATTATTTTTAACATAAGCTAAACCAAATGCAAACAGAACTAGGAGCGCTCGTGCCCGACTAAATAGATATTATTACCTTGCACAGAACCATTACGCAAAATAAATAGATGAATAATACAGCAGGTTATTTACGTTAACGATATCTCGTCTATTAAGGTACATCAAATGCAAATGCATGTTAAATTAATAATACAACTCACCGAGGAGACCAGTCAAGAACAGTAGATCGATTAAGTCGATTGACGCAATGAAATTTTGGCAACCTGCGCGATCGATACTAGGTGTTTGTGTGTATGTGTGTGTAATACGTATGCATATCTGTTTAAATGCACTTAATTTTGCATCTATATGGGTAAACATATGCATATGCATACAGGGTATATGTGTATATATGCATATTCATATATACAAACACACATATGTGTGTGTATGTATACACACAAAATGTATATACTATATCTGCATATATATATTCATATGCATACATAAATATAGGAATTTGATACACACACACACACACACACACACACACACACACACACACAACACACACACACATATATATATATATATATATATATATATATATATATATATATATATGTATATATATATAGTAAATGTATGTACATATATATTATATATAGCTACACACACACACATATAGACATACACACATACACGCACACATTTATGTGCGTGTGGGTATGCGTATATATGTATGTATGTATATATATATATGTATATATATTACATGTATATATATATGAATATATACAAATCTATTTTCTGCATTGTGGGTTTTCTGCCATATATATGTCTATATAACTTATATATATTTAAATATATATATGTTTATATGTAAATATATACATATAAATGTATGCATATATATGTACACACAAACATATATATCATCGTGTATGTATGTGCAGACGTATGCATGCACGCGTGCGTGTGAAAATATATATCGAAAGAAGAGGAGATACACATGTATGTGTATAATTATACACAGATATTTACAGTGTTCATCTATTAATCCATGCACTCATTAATCTACATCTAAAAAATTATATAAGCATAAAAATTGACAGGCAAGCCATGGACACTCCATGAGGCTGGAAAGACGGAGGCCGGGTGTTGAATAAATAGAAGGGAGTCCCATTTACTCTTCATGAAACGAAAAGAAAGATATGACCAGTCTTCAAAGAATTCATGGAAATAGATCCAACATTACTCCTGCATCTGTTGTAACGTCAGGATTTTTTAAATTGACGAAGAAATATTATTAATCTAACTCTCCTGGAACAATTTACATGGAGGAAAATGCACACGCATCAAGTACCTTAATACGTGTAGGATATAAAGTGATGCAGGATAAAGCAACTTAATCAGTTTTGTCAAACCAGTAAGTACACGGGCAGTTACACATGAATCACGATTTTATTTTTATTAATGCTTAATTTCTTTCAAACAATTGCTCACTTGTTTCAGCCTAAAAGTCATTCTTTATGGGTTTGCTGCTGGATTGATAATCATTGTATTTTATATATTTATTTTTTCATAGTTATGCATGGACTGTACCTCGAAAAAATACACTGAATTTGTCTCATATCTTACTCTGTGTGTATGTGCGACTATGTGCATGTTGGAATTTGAATAAGTTCATATGCACGTCTATATACCTGCACACCGCGTACAAATTTTAACAGATTTTATTGGAATGTCTCATGCACAATGACGTAAAATAAAACATGTACTAAAATCAAGTTTTATTTAGCTTCACATGAAAAACCTCTTGACGAGTAGAAAGTTAGTATAAGGCGTAATGTGCGGGTACTACTCCATGCCTCTGCTGGTACGAATAGCCGTATCCTGGATGGGTGACGGAGCTAGCGTATCCGTAGACCGATCCTGTGAGACCGTGAGTGTGACCATAGCTTGGGTCAGCGTCACGCTTGTGGAGGACGTGGTTGTAGGAGCGAGTGTAGGAGAGACCGCCATATGGGTGGTAAGCTACGGCGGGTCCGTATCCAAGGCTATGACCGATACCATAGCCGATGCCGCCACCATATCCATAACCATATGAGGGCAGGCCGAAACCAGGTTCAGCTTCTCGTTTGTGAAGATTATGGTTGAAGCTTTGGACAAAGGACCGACCGCCATATGGATG
>NW_020869300.1:322238-333718 GCF_003789085.1 Penaeus vannamei | reverse complement strand
TAGATCAGCCCTGTGTCATAATGAGTGCTTAACTGGCCAAACAATTTTATTACGTTATATTCCAGTAGTTAGAAAATAATAATAATAAACTGCTTAAAATAAAAATTGTTAATCAGACAACATTCGGTTAGAAAAAATGCGCAAAAAGCTCTCCAAAGAAAATGGGTATGCAAAGAAAATAAATTATTAATATATAAAATACTTAATTATAAATAACAAATGTAATAATAAAAATTAAATATATATAACTAATTTAACCCCAGCAAGGACAGGCGGTGTTTTCTCCTCTGGAACAACCTTCTATCCAGACCAATATAGAAGTCGGACAGGACGCATCCGAGCACAATTACCTTGAGGCCACCACGATCATATCCACCATGGACACTGGTAAGCAATCTTATATATAGACACACACACACACAATATATATATATGTGTGTGTGTGTGTGTGTGTGTGTGTGTGTGTGTGTGTGTGTGTGTGTGTGTGTGTGCATATATTGCTTTTCTAAATAACAAAAAGTGCATACGGCACTATTTATTTATTTTTTTTTTTTTTTTTTTTTTTTTTTTTTTTAACAGGTACGATGAGGGGAGGAAATGCGTGGTTGTCTGCAAGCACATGCAAACTTATATACACACATATTTATGTGTGTTTATATATGTATATATATAAGCACACATAAATTGATATGTGAGCATACTTTACCATTGTCGCTTAATCTTACAGGTTAAAGCACTGCTGTTTGCCTTCGTAACGGCAGAGCAAAAACGAGAAGCTGAACCTGGCTTTGGCATCGGCCATCCTTTTTTCGTCCTTATGGTATTGGTTATGGCTACAGCTCAGCCTAAAGCTGAAGCTGACCCTTGCTTTCCTGGCTTACATTTTTTTATATTTATATATATAGTATATATATATATATATATATATATATATATATATATATATATATACTAACACATACATAATGTATGTGTGTGTGATTGCGTGTTTGTGTGAATAAATATATGGACATTGGAGATTCTCACATGTATGTGTGTATGAATATACACAGATATTTATAATATGCTCACTCTATATGTATATTGTTTGTTGGTGTGTGTGTGTGTGTGTGTGTGCGTATGAAGATCAAATGCATCTCTATATACCTAAACATACACACATCATTTTTGACAGATTTTGAATGAAGTATCTCATGCAAATAAAGCAAACATTAACCAAAATAAGTTTTTATTTTGCTTCACATGATACACCTCTTGACTAGTAAGAAGTTAGTATAAGGCGTAATGTGCGGGTACTACTCCATGCCTCTGCTGGTACGAATATCCGTATCCTGGATGGGTGACGGAGCTAGCGTATCCGTAGACCGATCCTGTGAGACCGTGAGTGTGACCATAGCTTGGGTCAGCGTCACGCTTGTGGAGGACGTGGTTGTAGGAGCGAGTGTAGGAGAGACCGCCATATGGGTGGTAAGCTACGGCTGGTCCGTATCCAAGGCTTATGACCGATACCATAGCCGATGCGCCACCATATCCATAACCATATGAGGGCAGCACGAAACTAGGTTCAGCTTCCCGTTTGTGGAGGTTGTGGCTGTAGCTCTGGACAAAGGAACGACCACCATATGGATGGTGAGCTATGGCTGGTGCGAATGCATGGGAATGCCGTATCCATAACCATATGCTGGATGGCTGTACCCAGGTTCAGCTTCTCGTTTGTGGAGGTTGTGGCTGTAGCTCTTCGCTATTGCATGGAATGGTATCCATAACATATGCTGGATGGCTGTATCCAGGTTCAGCTTCTCGTTGTGGAGTTGTGGCTGTAGCTCTGGACAAAGGACCGCCGCCATATGGATGGTGAGCTATGGCTGCGTGCCCATACCCGACGCCATACTGCGACCGCTGACAACGCCATGAGGAAGGGACAAGCCCACACCATGGCCATAAGAAGGCTCAGCCTCGCGCTTCTGCTCTGCTGCCACGCAGGCAACCAACAGCACAGCGATCTGCGGATAGAGGTTCAAATTTCACATTAAGCAACTGAACATTGCCATTCACAAAGGATATCTTAATACCACTGCCCTGATGTATATGTTGAAGAACGAAATGGGTTCCTTACCAAAGTCTTCATAGTTGATGCTACAGAGAACTGTATGTGAAGGCAGTCAGATGCGTGTTATATAGAGTGATATTTCGAGCCACGCCCCACACTTGACTCTGACCTTCGTTAGCTTTTTCATGCTAGATTAACCACTCATGTAGTTTCACGTGAGTGTATGAATCAGGAAGCAGATTTTATCTGATATATTACATTTAACAAATGACTGCTGAATGAAATCACTGTTATAAATGTGCATGTGTGTACTATATTTGTGATTACCTGTTCTTTCATAAAACAGTAGATCCTTTCAGATTTTATCCACACCAATCAGAAGCAGATAATTCACATACTGTTCTTTGATCTCGTAAGTTAATATCCAAACAGTCTTTGTATATGTAAGGAAACGAAAAAATATACATATAATTTTGAACATAAGCTGAAACAAATGCAAACAGAACTAGGAGCGCTCGTATCCGACTAAATAGATATTATTACCTTGCACAGAACCATTACGCAAATAATAGATGAAAATAAGCAGGTTTATTTACTCTAAGAATCTCGTCTATTAAGGTGCATCAAATACAAATGCATGTCAAATGAATAATTTAATAACTCACGGAGGAGAGCAGTCAAGAACAGTAGATCGATTAAGTCGATTAATGCAATGAATTTTTGGCAACCCGCGATCGATACTAGGTGTTTTGTGTGTATGTGTGTTAATACGTATGCATATCTGTTTAAATGCACTTAATTTGCATCTATATGGGTAAACATATGCATATGCATATCATCTATATGTTATAAGCATATTCATATATTCAAACACACATTGTGTGTACACACAATATGTATATACTATCTGCATAATATATATATATGCAGATATAGTATATGTGTATATAAGCATATTCATATATTCAAACACACATATGTGTGTGTATACAGAATATGTATATACTATATCTGCATATATATATAATATATAATATATATATATATATATATATATATATATATATTATATTCATATGCAAACATAAATATAGGAATTTGATACACACACATACACATACACAACACACACACAACACACCACATACACACACACACACACAACACACACACACACACACACACACACACACACAATATATATATATATATATATATATATATATATATAATATATATATATATAAATGTGGTACATATATATTATATATAGCTACACACACAACATATATAAACATACACACATACACGCACACATTTATGTGCGTGTGGTGTGCGTATATATGTATGTACATATATATATGTATATTACATGTAATATATATATATGATATTAAATCTATTTTCTGCATTGTGGGTTTCTGCCATACATATGTCTATAAAACTTATATATATCTAAATATATATATGTTTATATGTTATATACATATAAATGTATGCATATATATATAACACACACACACATATATATATCATCGTGTATGTATGTGCAGACGTATGCATGCACGTGTGCGTGTGAAAATATATATGAAAAGAAGAGGAGATACACACGTATGTGTGTAATTATACACAGATATTTACAATGTTCATCTATTAATCCATGCACTCATTAATCTACATCTAAAATATATAAAGCATAAAGATTGACAGGCAAGCCATGGACACTCCCATGAGGCTGGAAAGACGGAGGCCGGGTATTAAATAAATATTAGGGAGCCCATTTACTCTTCATGAAATGAAAAGAAAGATATGACCAGTCTTCAAAGAATTCATGGAAATAGACCCAACATTACTCTGCATCTGTTGTAACGTCAGATTTTTAATTGACGAAGAAATATTATTAATCTAACTCTCCTGAACAATTTACATGGAGGAAATGCACACGCATCAAGTTGTTACCTTCATACGTGTAGGATATAAGAGAGATGAAGGATAAAGCAACTTAATCAGTTTTGTCAAACCAGTAAGTATACACGAGCAGTTACACATGAATCACGATTTTATTTTTTATTAATGCTTAATTTCTTTCAAACTTTGCTCACTTGTTTCAGCTAAAAGTCATTCTTTATGGGTTTGCTGCTGGATTATAATCATTGTATTTTATATATTTATTTTTTCATAGTTATGCATGGACTGTACCTCGGAAAATACACTGAATTTTGTTTCATATCTTACTCTGTGTGTATGTGCGTATATGCATGTTGGAATGTGAACAAGTTCATATGCACGTCTATATACCTGCACACGCGCGCAAATTTTAACAGATTTTTATTGGAATGTCTCATGCACATAGAAGTAAATAAAACATGTACTAAAATCAAGTTTTATTTTAGCTTTACATGAAAAACCTCTTGACGAGTAGAAGTTAGTATAAGGCGTAATGTGCGGGTACTACTCCATGCCTCTGCTGGGTACGAATAGCCGTATCCTGGATGGGTGACGGAGCTAGCGTATCCGTAGACCGATCCTGTGAGACCGTGAGTGTGACCATAGCTTGGGTCAGCGTCACGCTTGTGGAGGACGTGGTTGTAGGATCGAGTGTAGGAGAGACCGCCATATGGGTGGTAAGCTACGGCTGGTCCGTATCCAAGGCTATGACCGATACCATAGCCGATGCCGCCACCATATCCATAACCATATGAGGGCAGGCCGAAACTAGGTTCAGCTTCCCGTTTGTGGAGGTTGTGGCTGTAGCTCTGGACAAAGGACCGACCGCCATATGGATGGTGAGCTATGGCTGCGTGCCCATACCCGACGCCATAGTGCCGACCGCTGACAACGCCATGAGGAAGGGACAAGCCCACACCATGGCCATAAGAAGGCTCAGCCTCGCGCTTCTGCTCTGCTGCCACGCAGGCAACCAACAGTACAGCGATCTGCGGATAGAGGTTCAAATTTCACATTAAGCAATTGAACATTGCCATTCACAAAGGATATCTTAATGCCACTGCCCTGATGTATATGTTGAAGAACGAAATGGGTTCCTTACCAAAGTCTTCATAGTTGATGCTACAGAGAACTGTATGTGAAGGCAGTCAGATGCGTGTTATATAGAGTGATATTCGAGCCACGCCCCACACTTCATTCTAACCTTCGTTGGCTTTTTCATGCTAGATTAACCACTCATGAAGTTTCATGTGAGTGTATGAACCAGGAAGCAGATTTTAACTTATATACTACATCATTAACAAACGACTGAATGAATGAAATTACTGCTTATAAATACGCATATGTGTACTATATTTCTGATTACCTGGTTCTTCTCAAATTAAGACGCTTTCAGATATACAAATAAAGTTAATTCACATACTGTTATTTTGATCTCGTAATTATATATCCAAACAGTCTTTGATATATGTAAAGGAAACGAAAAACTAGGAGCTCTCGTATCCGACTAAAGAGATATTATTACCCTGCGTAGAACCATTACGCAAAATAAATAGATGAAAAATAAAGCAGGTTATTTACTTTAACGATATCTCGTCTATTAAGGTATCAAATACAAATGCATGTCAAATGAATAATTTAATAACTCACGGAGGAGAGCAGTCAAGAACAGTAGATCGATTAAGTCGATTAATGCAATGAATTTTTGGCAACCTGCGCGATCGATACTAGGTGTTTGTGTGTATGTGTGTGTAATACGTATGCATATCTGTTTAAATGCACTTAACTTTGCATCTATATGGATAAACATTGCATATGCATACAGGGTCTATATGTGTATATATGCATATTTTATATATACAAACACACATATGTGTGTGTGTATATACACACAAAATGTATATATATATCATATATATATATATATATATATATATATATAATATATATATATATATATATATATATATATATTATATATATAATATAATATAATATATATATATATATTAGTAAATGTATATATACATGCATATTATATATAGCTACTCTCATACACACATATAAACATACACATACACACATACACGCACACATTTATATGTGCGTGTGGGTGTGTGTATAAATATCTATATCTATCTATATATCTATCTATCTATATTATATATATATATATTATATATATATATATATTATACATGTATGTATGTATATATATTATATATATATATATATATATATATATATATATATATATATATATATATATATATATATGTATATATATATATATGTATATATATATGAATATATACAAATCTATTTCCTGCATTGTGGGTTTTCTGCCATACATATGTCTATATAACTCATATATACATATATATATATATATTATATATATTATATATATATATATATGTGTTGTGTGTGTGTGTGTGTGTGTGTGTGTGTGTGTGTGTGTGTGTGTTTATATGTATATATTTATACATAAATGTATGAATATATTTACACACACACACATATATATATATATCATCGTGTATGCATGTGCACACGTATGCATGCGCGCGTGCGTGTGAAAATATATATCGAAAGAAGAGATACACATGTATGTGTGTAATTATACAAATATTTACAATGTTCATCTAATAATTCATGCACTCATTAATCTACATCTAAAAAATCTATAAGTATAAAGATTGACAGGCAAGCCATGAACACTTCCATGAGGCTGGAAAGACGGAGGACGGGTGTTGAATAAATAGAGTCCATTTACTCTTCAAGAAATGGAAAGAAAGATATGACAGCCTTCAAAGAATCACGATTTATTTTTATCTAATGCTTAATTTCTTTCAATCTTTGTTCATTTGTTTCAGCTTTAAAACCATTATTTATGGGTTTGCAACTAGATTGATGATTATTGTATTTGATATAATATATTATATATTTATATATTATATTATATATATATATATATATATATATATTATAGTTATGCATGCTCTATACCTTGGAAAATACACTGAATAATTTGTCTTCATATCTTACTCTGTGTGTATGTGCGTAAGCGTGCATGTTGGACTGTGTGTGTGTGAACAAGTTCATATGCACATCTATATACCTGCACATACGCGCGCGTATGTGCAGATTTTCATTGGAATGTGTCATGCATAATGACGTAAATAAAACATGTACTAAAATCAAGTTTTATTTGGCTTCACATGAAAAACCTCTTGACTAGTAGGAAGTTAGTATAAGGCGTAATGTGCGGGTACTACTCCATGCCTCTGCTGGTACGAATATCCGTATCCTGGATGGGTGACGGAGCTAGCGTATCCGTAGACCGATCCTGTGAGACCGTGAGTGTGACCATAGCTTGGGTCAGCGTCACGCTTGTGGAGGACGTGGTTGTAGGAGCGAGTGTAGGAGAGACCGCCATATGGGTGGTAAGCTACGGCTGGTCCGTATCCAAGGCTATGACCGATACCATAGCCGATGCCGCCACCATATCCATAACCATATGAGGGCAGGACGAAACTAGGCTCAGCTTCTCGTTTGTGGAGGTTGTGGCTGTAGCTCTGGACAAAGGACCGACCGCCATATGGATGGTGAGCTATGGCTGCGTGCCCATACCCGACGCCATACTGCCGACCGCTGACAACGCCATGAGGAAGGGACAAGCCCACACCATGGCCATAAGAAGGCTCAGCCTCGCGCTTCTGCTCTGCTGCCACGCAGGCAACCAACAGCACAGCGATCTGCGGATAGAGGTTCAAATTTCACATTAAGCAACCGAACATTGCCATTCACAAAGGATATCTTAATGCCACTGCCCTGATGTATATGTTGAAGAACGAAAAAATGATGTGAAGGCATGTCAGAATGCGTGTTATATAGAGTGATATGTCGAGCCACGCCCCACACTTGATTCTGACCTTAGCTTTTTCATGCTAGATTAACCACTCATGTAGTTTCATGTGTGTGCATGAACCAGGAAGCAGATTTTAACAATATTACATCTTTAACAAATGATTGACTGAATGAAAATTACTTATAAATACGCATATGTGTACTATATTTCTGATTACCTGCTTCTTTCATAAATCAATAGATGCATTCAGAATTTTAAATCTGCACACCAATCAGAATCAAGTGTAATTCACATATTGTTCCTTTGATCTCGAAAGTTATATACCCAAATAGACTTTGATATATGTAAAGATAACGAAAAATATATATATTAAAAATTAACAGCTGAAACAAATACAAACACAGCTACGAACGCCCTCATCCGACTAAATAGATATTTTCCCTTCACAGAACCATTACGCAAAATGACTAGATGAAAAATACAGCAGGTTATTTACTCTAGAAAAATCTCGCCTATTAATGTGCATCAAATACAAATGCATGACAACTTAATAATACGATAAGGCCAAGGAGACCAGTCAAGAACAGTAGAAAGTCGATTGACGCAATGAATTTTTGGCCACCTGCGCGATCAATATTAGGTGTTTATGTGTAATACGTATTCATATCTGTTTAAATACACTAAATGTTGCATCTATATGGGTAAAGATATGGATATACATATACGTCTATATGCGTATATATGCATATTCATATATACAAACACACACACACACATATATATATGCGTGTGTGTGTGCACACAATATGTATATACTATATCCGTGTATGTATACATTCATATGCATACATTATTATGAATTTGATATAAATGAATATATATATAGATATATATTAGTAAATATATATGTACATGTATATTATATATAGCTACACATACACACATACACATACAGACACACGCACACATATGCATATGTGCATGTGGATGTGCATATATATATATATATATATATATATTATTATATGTATATATTACATGTATATATATATAATATATGTACATGTAATATATAGTATATATATATATATATATATATATATATATATTATATATATATATAATATATATATACATATATAATATATATATATATTATACATATATATGTGTGAATATATAAAATCTATTTTGTACACTGTGGGATTATGCCATTCATATGTCTCATATAACTCATATACATTTAAACATATGTATGTCTATATTTATATATACAATTAGATATATGCAATATTTAATCACAACACACACACACACACACACACACACACACACACACACACACCATATATATATATATATATATATATATATATATATATACATCGTGTATGCATGTGCACACGTATGTATGTGCGTGTGCGTGTGAAAATACATATAGAAAGAACACACATGTATGTGTGTAAAAATACACAGATATTACAATGGACATATGTGTATGTTCTATTAATTCATTCACTCACTAATCTACATCTAAAATACATATAAGAAATATTGACAGGCAAGCCATGAACACTCCATGAGGCTGGAAAGACTGAGGCCGGGTCTGGAAGAAATATAGGGAGTCCCATTTATTCTTCATGAAATGAACTGCAAGAAATGACCAGTCTTCAAAGAATTCGTGAAAATGGCTCTATTATTATTTTGCATCTACTGCAACGTCAGCATTTTTGAAATTAAGAAATGTTAATCTAACTCTCCTGAAACAATTTACACGGAGGAGAATGCACACTTATCAAGGAATTGTTACCTTTGTACGTGTAGGAATAAAATGATATAGGATAAAGCAACTTGAATTAGTTTTGTCAAAGCAGTGTTACACGAGCAGTTACACAAGAATTACGATTTTATCTAATGCTTAATTTCTTTCAAATTTTGTTCATTTGTTTCAGCTAAAAGTCATTTTTATGGGGTTTGCTACTGGAATTGATAATCATTGTATTTGATATATTTATTTTTTCATACTTATGCATTCACTACCTTGAAAATACACTGAATTTGTCTTCATATCTTACTCTGTATGTATGTGTTCATGTGCATGTTGGAGTGTGTGTGAAAGTTCATATGCACGTCTATATACCTGCACACCGCACAATTTTATTGGAATGTCTCATCAATGACGTAAAATAAAACATGTACTAAAATCAAGTTTTATTTAGCTTCACATGAAAAACCTCTTGACGAGTAGAAAGTTAGTATAAGGCGTAATGTGCGGGTACTACTCCATGCCTCTGCTGGTACGAATAGCCGTATCCTGGATGGGTGACGGAGCTAGCGTATCCGTAGACCGATCCTGTGAGACCGTGAGTGTGACCATAGCTTGGGTCAGCGTCACGCTTGTGGAGGACGTGGTTGTAGGAGCGAGTGTAGGAGAGACCGCCATATGGGTGGTAAGCTACGGCTGGTCCGTATCCAAGGCTATGACCGATACCATAGCCGATGCCGCCACCATATCCATAACCATATGAGGGCAGGCCGAAACTAGGGTCAGCTCTCGTTTGTGGAGGTTGTGGCTGTAGCTCTGGACAAAGGAACGACCACCTATGGATGTGAGCTATGGCTGGTGCGAATGCATGGGAATGACCGTATCCATAACCATATGCTGGATGGCTGTACCCAGGTTCAGCTTCTCGTTTGTGGAGGTTGTGGCTGTAGCTCTGGACAAAGGGACCGCCATATGGATGGTGAGCTATGGCTGCGTGCCATACCCGACGCCATAGTGCCGACCGCTGACAACGCCATGAGGAAGGACAAGCCCACACCATGGCCATAAGAAGGCTCAGCCTCGCGCTTCTGCTCTCTGCTGCCACGCAGGCAACCAACAGCACAGCGATCTGCAGATAGAGGTTCAAATTTCACATTAAGCAATTGAACATTGCCATTCACAAAGGATATCTTAATGCCACTGCCCTGATGTATATGTTGAAGAACGAAATGGGTTCCTTACCAAAGTCTTCATAGTTGATGCTACAGAGAACTGTATGTGAAGGCAGTCAGATGCGTGTTATATAGTGATATTTCGAGCCACGCCCCACACTTGATTCTAACCTTCGTTAGCTTTTTCATGCTAGATTAACCATCGGTAGTTTCATGTGAGTGTATGAACCAGGAAGCAGATTTTAACAGATATTACATCCTTAACAAATGACTGGCTGAATGAAATTACTATTAAAAATTCCATATATATATATTTTCTGATTACCTGGTTCTTTCCTAATCAGTAGATGCTTTCAGATATACAAGTAATTGTAATTCACATAGTTATTTTAATCCGTTAGTTTTTTCATGCAAGATTAACCACTCATAATTTCATTGAGTGTATGAACTAGGAAGCAGATTTTACCTTTTATACATCATGAACAAATGACTGGCTGAATGAAATTACTGCTTCTAAATTTGTATGTGTACTATGTTCATGATTACCTGTTTCATAAATCAATAGATGCTTTCAGATATAAAAGTAAATTGTAATTCACATACTGTTATTTTGATCTCGAAAGATATTTATCCCAAATCGACTTTGATTATAAAAGTAACGAACAAATAAATCTA
>NW_020869300.1:307238-309738 GCF_003789085.1 Penaeus vannamei | reverse complement strand
TGATTTCCCATTAAGTTTCCCTCCCTCGTCGCTTCCCCTATTTTGTCCAAATCTCTTCCAAGGAAACGGCTTTCACACTGTTTCATTTAAGACATCCATCATCACAGCCACGCGGAGAGGCTTAAAGTGGATGCCTAGCTGGATTTTGGAACCTCTAGTGTGTCTGTTGCTTCAGGGGGGTCCAGTTCCTTTCCTCTGGCCTCCTCTGTTTTGGAGTGTGTGGGGTCTGTGTGAGTTTGTTGTGGGGGGATAATGCACTGGAAGTGTGGTATCTGGCCCTGGGAACGTGTATATGTATGTGTGAGGGTGGTATCTGGCTGCCTAATGTGTATATGTATGTGTGGGGTGAGTGTGTGTGTGTGTGGTGTGTGTGTGTGTGTGTGTGTGTGTGTGTGTGTGTGTGTGTGTGTGTGTGTGTGTGTGTGTGTGTGTGTGTGTGTGTTTCCTGCATTGTACGCGTACGTGTGTCTATAAAGATACAAGACGTACTCACGATATAGCACGTGTGTCTATACAAAGCAAGATCCCCATTCTCTCACAAACGGATTTATCTCTCCAAGTAAAGTACCGCTGTGGGACCCCCTTTCCACTTAATTTTCCACTGATGAATTCCAAAGTCCCCCTCCCCCCCACTCCCCACTCCCTCCCCCTTCCGCTGTGATTAATGATTCAACATCAAAGACTGTAATGGTGATCGATATCCCTCAACGATGAATATGCTCGTTGTGGATCCTGTCGCTAAAGTAGACAAAGAGCATTTTCAAAAGTGGGTAAAATTCATAAAAAATGAAATTACCATAGGCTTAATCCCTCTGCTAAACGTTCCGCCATATTCGGTGTGATACGGAAACCCTAAAGTGAATAAATAATTTGAAAATGAATAAATAATGTGAAATGTAATTAAATAACAAAAAAGTAAAAAAAAAAAAAAAAAAAACAGACTAAATTGTGTTTACTAAAAAATGAATAAATAATGTGAAATGTAATGAAATAATGAACTCTAAATTGTGTTTACTCAAATACTTTTAAAAGATTCATAGCGTAGAGGCAGCCTGTTCCGATACAAAAAAAAAAAAAAATGGAATTGAATTATGAAAGAACGGACTTTAATTCTATCGAGATATTGTTGCCGAGAAGAGCAGTGAGTTCTCAAAATAATTATATGTTCAATAGACATCGTGGCTATTTGATTATACGTTTATTGTTAAAAATGAGGTATATCAGTTATGTGTATGAGAGAAAAAAGAGGGTATATGATTTCCAAAGCTGGAAGAGAAAAGATAAGCATATGAAACAGTCTTGTTGATTCATTCCTTTTTCGGAAATTATTTTCTCAAAAATCCACTCTGTACCAAGCAAACTATAATGTATTATCCATCGTGTTATTTTACCGATATATGTATCACAGTGTCAGTTATCTCGTGTTTCAGATCTTCAAGTAGTTCGTGGGTACTGGTGCAACAACTCCCTTAGGTACTGTGGTGCTGTTTCGTCTTTTTGTTGTTTTGTGTGTGTGTGTGTGTGTGTGTGTGTGTGTGTGTGTGTGTGTGTGTGTGTGTGTGTGTGTGTGTGTGTGTGTGTGTGTTTGTGTGTGTGTGTGTGTGTGTGTTTAATACCTTATAAAGTAGTCATATATATCATACATGCTACCAATAAAACAATCCTTACCCCTTTTATTTAGTAGCATTCCAAGGTAGAATTGTATGACATGGTTTGGTATAAGAAACAAATCTTTCATTACAGATCACATGCTCAGACTGGCCGACTACACTCAGATAAAAGAGAGAAAGAAAGGAAGAAAACGAGAAAAAAAGAGACGAAGAGAGAGAATAAGAGAAAATAGACTCATGTGTCTTCAAAATAAAAATAATACGCATCAGGAAATCAGATAAAAGAGAGAAAGAAAGGAAGAAAACGAAGAAAAAGACGCAGAGAGAATAAGAGAAAATACAGACTCATGTGTCTACAGAATGAAAATAATACACATCAGGAAATCAATTTAGCAACTCGAAAAAAAAAGTAAAATAAAAATGAATATGTAATTGAGTTCAAAAATGCCTGTGATGCTGCCGACCTACCCCAGTGTCTCCTTTGTAAATGTCAAAGATCAACTCCTCAGTATCTTTGGATAAAGTTCTCGGTCACAAGAAGTTATTTCTTACCCCAACATATCATCGTCGAAATTATTATTGTTATCATAATTCATGTTGTTTTTCTAAATATTATAATTGGTATTGGTATTGTTATTGTTATGATAATTAATAATATATAAGCATACGCGCACACAAACATATATAAATACATACATTTACCCATACACACACACAAATACACAAATATATATATACACAGACATGAATACACACACACACACACACACACACACACACACACACACACACACACATATATATATATATATATATATATATATATATATATATATATATATATATATATACTATATGTATCTTTTTCTAGTATCTGCGTACCATAGCTG
>NW_020869300.1:262238-264738 GCF_003789085.1 Penaeus vannamei | reverse complement strand
TAATAACAATACTACTACTACTACTACGAATAATAAATAATAATTAGCAATAATAATAATAATAATAATAATAATAATAATAATAATAGCAATAATAATAATAAATAATATAGCAATAATAATATAATAATGATGATGATGATGATAATAATAATAATATAAATAATAGCAATAATAATAAAAAATAAAAATAATAAAATAATAATAAATAATAATAATAATAATTATAATAATATTAAATATAATATATAATAATATTAATAATAATAATAATAATAATAATTAATAATAAAGCAATAAATATAATAATAATAATATTAATAATAATAATAATAATAATGATAATAATATATAAAAATAATAACAATCATAATGATGATAATAGTAATGATGATAATAATAATAATAAAATAATAGCAATAATAATGATAATAATAATAGCAATAATAATAATAATAATAATAATAATAATAATAATAATGATATAAAACAACAATAATAATATTAATAGCAATAATAATAATAATAATAATAATAATAATAATAATAATAATAACAATAACAATAAAACAATAATAATCATAATAATAATAATAATGATGATAGCAATAATAATGATAATAATAATAATACCAGAATAAAGAACCCGATTCCTCCTTTCATGACGAACTCTGTAAGTGCCATATTTTCCAAGGTTTGAAATGTCAATCAAACTTTAATAAGAAGGAGATGTTTGTTGCTCGCGAAACGAAATTCCAAACAGGTTCCAAACTTGATTCGAACTTTTCAGAACCAGACTTTTTCCCCTTCAGTGAGACAATAAATAGGAAGAGAACTTTTATATTCTATTCCTGAGATGACAAAGGCGTCATGGAGGCAATTTTCACGCCTGCAAACGTTCTTAAGGAAATACTTGGATACATGTGTGTATACGCACACACACACACACGCATATATATGTGTGTTTATATATATATATATATATATATATATATATATATATGTGTGTGTGTGTGTGTGTGTGTGTGTGTGTGTGTGTTGTGTGTGTGTGTGTATACATACATACATTACATATATATATATATAATGTATATATATATATATATATATATAGTATTATATATATACATATTATATATACATATACATATACATATATACACTTATATACAGAATATACATCTATATTATATACATAATATATATATATATATAATATATATAATCGTATATATTAATAATATATTGCGTATATGTATGCGTGTTTGAAAGAAAAGAACATGACGCGTTATTATTAACCTCGCACGTTTATTAAGAGATTTTTTGTTTCATGAGAGTAGCCAAGACTATGAATAAGCTTAATCCATAGTGCTTGTTGTTCCTTCTGCACTTAAAACAAACGCCACATACGTAAGTTAGGTGAGCAAATAGTTTAACGTTACAATTTAATGTTTAAAAGGACCTTACAGGGCAGTCTGTGATGTTACAATTAGGGTGCGTCCTAAGTAGCTGGGAGACCAATTGGAAATCTTGTGGGGGACGAAAAAAGAGTCATCGGGGATAAAATCATTCGATACAAATCTCCTGATATGGAAGGGGACATAGCTGTTGCAAGGGTGAGAGACATGTCGGCAATAAGAGTCGACTTGGTGAAACTGTCCACGCCATGTTGGTCTGTTGACATCACCTTATCCACACACAGTGACTGCTAACCAATGTCGCCCAGCAAATCCGTAACTAAACATGTCTACTCTACCCATATTTCAGTGACTTTATCAACTCTTGTATACAACTGGTTCCAACTTGTCAGTCTTAATGTTCCCACCGAGTTTTTTTCACTGGTTGTGGACGTACCCACCCTTAGGCATACAGGCTAGTTACTGGATTTTACTCGAACATTTCATTTCAAAAAGATATGTCAAACATAGTACTGTAAAGCACAGTATCTAAACTTATATAAGCACGTCATAACCTCTGCTTTCAATGCTACTATCTTTGCTATTTCATATTACATTCCTCATCATCACGCTCATCATTATCATCAAATTTATTGAAACTGTTACATTTATACTGTTTTAGTACCACTTGTATGACCCTGGTATTCATAATCACTGATATTCTTATTGACGTTTACATTCATTCATTTATGTTACTGATATCAAACATAATGTTTATAGCTGTCAATATTGACATCGTTGTCATTAGCAACTCCATTATCGTGATTACTAAAGCTGGCAGAATAATTCTGTAGCGTTATCATAAGCTGTCCAGGATACTCTCGAACATCGTTATGTCACATTAGCAACTCCATTAATCCCGTGATTACATAAAGCTGGTTCATAGAATATTATTATATTTTGCTAGCGTTATAATAATAAACATTTTGGCATGAATCGCTCTTGCTTCAATATTTCAGTTATTTTCTATATCATAAAAAATCCTCTTCATTATCTACATCACTTACAGACAGGGCACTTTTACGTCCTACAGCTCGGAGAGA
>NW_020869300.1:252238-254738 GCF_003789085.1 Penaeus vannamei | reverse complement strand
TATTATATATTATATATATATATATATACATATATATATATATGATGTATATATTATATATATATATATATATATATATTATATATATATATATATATATATATACATATATACACACACACAAATTCTTTCAATATGCTGTTCTGTGTGGGTACTAGATACCATTCAGACACCATTGAAAATAAAAAATATATATACATATATATATACATAGATACATACATATAACATACATACATACATAAATACATACATGTGTATTTGTGAGTATGTGTGTGTGTGAATATGTGTATGAATATGTGTTTGTGTGTACTGTATATATATATATATATATATATATATATATATATATATATATATATATATATATATATATATATATATATATATATATATATATATATATATATATAATATATATATTTATGATTGTTGCACGGTATATACATGTAGGTGAGTTACACATCAATATCAAACTGTGCCAACAATAGTGATGATTTATGATGATATGATGATACTGATATGATGATGTTGGATGATGTTGATGGTGGTGATGATGAATGATGATGTGATAATATGATTGATTTGATTGATGATGATGAAGATGATGATGGTGATGTTATGATTTTGATAATGATGATGGTGATTTTTTTTTTTAATTATTATAAAAATAAAGTGTGAGTCATTTAGTCACAAAAATAAACATTGCAAACCACGCGAATAAAACATCAAATAAAGTTACTGCACAGTCGGTTAATATGCAAATGACACATACATATTCAAATGGACTGAGAAACATAATCCGGAGTGATCTCATTTGCTCATTAGTCACCGCTGGATGGTAGTAGTCAAGCCGCCCAGGTGTTCTAACTGCACAAGGAGAACCCGGATAACTCGATCAAGGTTCATAAGCTGCAGAGTTAATTGAGATCTGGAGAGCTCGAGGCATTCCTTAAGACTTTCTTGAACTGGCGTTATCCGGTATGCACAAACACGTCTCGAACACGTTCCGAGGGTTGTTTACCTTCCCGCAGGCTACATCTTTCCGGTCTTTTTTCTTTTTCCAAGGGTTCCTCTGAGCTTGTCTTGAGACAGAAATTGGAATCGGCTTCTTTAATAATTTCTTTAATAATTTGCCTTACATAGCGATATTACATAGTACTTCGTAAAACATCAGAGGATAGATCCAATTACAGCCCATCAATATTGCAAAAGCAAACGGAACATGATAAGAATTCTGAACATAAAAACAAAGAACAAAAACAAAGAACACAAAACAAGAGGTAAATTTGCAATAAAGTCCGTGTACATGCATGAATATTAATCTTGTTTTTCAGAGGCAAAATACCCTAGCAAATGAAAAGTTATTTTTATTTCTTTTTATTTTCGCCCCTTTTTGCATAGTTCGCTTTTTATGAATTATTTAACGTTAAAAATATTAGCACACACACACACACACAAAAAAAAGTACACACAAAACACACACACAACACACACACACACACACACACGCACACAACACACACACACACACACACACCACACACACACACACACACACACAACACACACAACACGCACACACGCACACACACAAATGATTGTCTGTCTGTCAGGGCCTCATTATTATAGCAGGCTGCAGAGAGGGTCATAGCGGCTTGCTTCACATGGTGACTACCTTCCTTTATACGAATGCAAAGCGGTAGAAATAGTGTAAGAAAAAACATGAATACACGTTTCTGTACTATACTAAAAGTAATAATAATAATAATTGTCTGAAAATATGAAAAACAAAACAAAAAAATGGATACTGATTATGCAAGGATATGTAAAGATACTAAAAATGTTTATAAAATAGAATACAGTCGAAAATACAAATCATGGTTTCTTAACCTTCGTTACACGTCAAATAAATGTATACTAAGAAAAAACAAAGGAAAATAACAATATACAATACACTGACAGTTCATTGGTAAAATCAATCCTAAATTATACCTATAGCATTCAGGAAATTTCATGGGTAACAGCATGATCTTATATTTCAGCTTAGAAGAACACGATAAAAGATAACAGTTATTCCGACTATACCTACAGTATTAAAAAAAATATATGAGTATTAGTATGATCTTCTATTTCAAATGAGAAGAAAACGATAAAAGATAACAAATTGCCAGTAAAAAGACCACAGCAACTGTCTTTCTATTTCCAGAAGACTAAATTGGTTGTACTGTGAGTCTCTATCCAGGTAAATACAATGTTTACGCTGTGCTAATTACCGTACCTGCAAACACTGATAGAAGTGGAATAGCAAACATAAATGGTATTTTCAAAATGAGCAAAATTATCGCTTGCTTGTTTTGGTAAATTTCCTTGAAAGAACTATGACTACAGTTTGCTATGTTAAGAAAATATGGTGTTACAATGATGAAAGTAATGTTATTTATATGATATGATAACAAATAGGGAATTTACGATTATATCAATGCTGTAGCAGCACCAA
>NW_020869300.1:239738-242238 GCF_003789085.1 Penaeus vannamei | reverse complement strand
TGTGTGTGTGTGACCGACAAGGAACTAGCATCAAAGAGTGGGTCGGTTATTCGGAAACGGAATTACACCGTAATGGGATCAAGCCAGACTGGTCTTGTTAGCTTCGGAGATCATCTTGTAGCTGTACAGAGCTTCTGAGATGAGAGAGATGAGCGTCTTATGAGGAGGATGAACGTCTTATACGAATCGGATAGAATCTTGTTGTTATTTATACACTTGGGGCGAATATCTGTCTTATATTGTGAAAAATGATAATAACTAGAAGCTGTCAGAGCGCGCATACCTCCGCCAAGGCAGTGAGGTCACATCAATTGAACATATTCAAGAACTCCGTTAAAATCACTTTCCTCGAGTACACAGGTGACCTCTGTAAATATGACCCCTTGGCGAAGTCAAAGTAATAGGGTAATGCAATTTTTTTTTTTTTTTTTTTTTTTTTTAATCTTGGATCCGGGTCACGGTGCGGATAACGAACAAAATCAAATGGAACCTATGTTAGACTAGGACAGCATTATTATCATTATATGTATATATATATATATATATTTTTTTTTTTTTTTATCTTGGATCCGGATTACGGTGCGGATAACGAACAAAATGGAACCTATGTTAGGCTAGGACACGCATATGGTAATATTTTCATTAAAATTACTTTTTCAGTTAACATTTAACAATCGAACAAATAATATCCGGATTGCCAACAAAATTTAACTGCATCTCAGATAGGCTAAGAAACATACAAACAAACAAACAAAAGCGATTCAAGACAAAATCTCCTTGCTTGAGGAAATGGTTAATAAATAAATAAAAATAACCATAACATCTATAAAACAAATCTCCTTGCTTGAGGAAATGATTATAAATAAATAAATATAACCATAACATCTATAAAACAAAATCTCCTTGCTTGAGGAAATCATTCATAAATAAATAAAAATAACCATAACATCTTTAAAAAATATATAAATGTTTTTTTCTTTCTTTCCTTCTTTCAAAGTACTCCCAGTGAACAAGTCGAGAGAGAATGGGTAGGGTCCTGGGTCCGTTTCAGAGGACAACCGTAACCCTCGACATACCAGCAAAACGACTATTTTAACACACAACTGTGCTAGGTTCGAGGTTGTGATATGTCGGACAAGTCCACCGCTGAGAGAATTTATTTTCCGTCGGGGAGATAGGGGGAGGGGTGGTGGGTGGGGTTGGGGTGGCGAGCAAAAGTTAGGCTGCACTTGTGTTGTGGTATTTTTCGAGCATTTTAATGTGCTGGCGCCCCGTGTTTGCGAGGTTAAAGGGCGGAAATATAGAAAGCACACAAGAAAAACAAGTTCAGAACGTGATTATTGCGACCCCAGTCTGTTCTATATTATGTAGGCTTATATTATATTTCTGTATTAAATTATCATATTTATATTATTCAATAAATATATACATAATTCGATGAATAAAAATCCAATATTACGAATATACATACGAGTCTGTATATGCTGACAATATCTCAAAATTGAGCATTGAGCACATCTGATATTTTGAGTCTTGACTATCCTAGGATTAGAAAAGGCTGCTCTACCGACGACCTCCTTCTGTGCCTCCAATACTCCAGGCAAATATCTTGAAGCATAGCATGGAACAATATCTTGGGCATAGCATACAATATCTTGAAGCATAGCAAGAAGCATAGCTGCAGAAGCATAGCATTGAAGCATAGCATGGAACAATATCTTGAAGCATAGCATGGTACAATGCTGGAAAAACAAAGCAGGAACAAGAACATATGAGATTGGAAAAAGAGGAAGGAAAAAATAACAAGAAGTGGCACCTGCAGATATGTGCGAAGAAATGCACCTGTTGCTAGTTAAAATAAATAAAGAATCGCCATTGTTTCGTACTCCGGACAAGGTTGTTTCTGAAATCAACCGACGAAGGTAAGAAGTAAACAAGGGATTAGGTAACAGCGGATTAGGTGCTGTCCAGGAGGCGGGGACATGAACAGCAGCCAGTAGGGGTCGGTATTATTATTTATTGGTCTTATAGGAATTAATCAAGGGTGTTGGGTGTACGTAATGTATGGTGTTGGGCGGTAGGATGGTGTGTGTTGTAATTACCAGCATCTCGACATAAATTCCACATCTCGACATCAAAACAACATAAATTTATGTTTTTTTTCTCACATATACAATGTTTCTGTGACTACATTACCTGCAACAAAACCATTTTTGAGATGCATTCGGCTATGGATTTGGAAACATTGCATGATTCTTCGATGCATTGGAGTGACCCACAGCAGGTTAATGGTTTTGTGGAGTAATAGATAGGTGGTGTTAAAGGTAAAGGATATATGCAGAAGGGCTGGACGGGAGTGAACTATGAAGTCTGCCACCTTCCTCTCTCTCTCTCTCTCTCTCTCTCTCTCTCTCTCTCTCTCTCTCTCTCTCTCTCTCTCTCACACACACACACACACACACACACACACACACACACACACACACACACAACACACACT
>NW_020869300.1:217238-227238 GCF_003789085.1 Penaeus vannamei | reverse complement strand
TATAATATTATATTATTTATTATATGTTATATTATATATTATATATATACTATATATAACAATAATAATATTATATAATATATAATATAGATACATGTATATATATAATATATAATGTATATAAATATAAAATATATAAATATATAAATATATAAACCCACATAACACACACACACACAACTACTATATCCCCATATACACACATATCTTATTATATATATATATCATTACGTATTATACTATATATATATATATATAATATATATATATATCTATATAATATATAACAATATATATATAATACTCTATATCGTGATATCAAGTATATAATATAACCTATATACCTATCCTGTGTCGTAACAATGTAAACATAACTAAATACGCTTCTATGGTTCATCATATGTTATACACCGTTATTATAACTCTGCCTACTACACGACACTATAATAGATATTTGTATATGATATATTTATATAGCCTATACTACTATATAATATACTATCTATATAACTTATTCATATACCAATACTTATTACATAAATATATATACATATATTATATATCATATTATCATATATATATACATATATATATACATATATAATATATAAATATATATAATATATATATATATACATATATAAACACATATAATAAATAATATACATCACACACACAAACACACACCACACAACACACACGCACACACACACACAACCCACAACACACTATACTACTAATATATATATATGTGTTGTATAATGTGTTGGGTGGTGTGTGGTGTGTGTGTGTGTGTGTGTGTGTATGAGTGATATGCGACCATATTCTTCGCCTATACTTTATAATTTATATAATGAATAAAATTATTACACTCCATAATAATATTTCAAAAATGCAGAATAATCTTTGTTAAACAGGTTATTCAAAGGTATTAAGATAAAATATCCATTGTTGGCGGATGGAGTATTGCACGAGTCACTGGCATGGAAAAAAATATTCAAAATTGCCAAAAATAGTTTTTTTGAAAGCGAAATTGTTGTATCTTAACTTTACCATATCTGCACACGCGCACACACACACACACACACACACCACACACACACACAACACACACACATACATATGAATAATTATATATATTATATATATAATATATATAATTATATATAAATAGTATTATTATATACATATATATATATATTATATATATATATATATATATATTAATATATATATAGATATAATAATATATGTTTATATTTAATTGATGAGCTAGCAGACAAACAGGTTGAGACACAGGTAGTCAACAACCACACACACACACAATGTCAACACAACACACACACCACATACACACACACACACACACACAACCACAACCACACAACACACAAAATCACACACACACACACACACACACACACACACACAACACACATATTATATATATATATATATATATATATACTATATATATATACATATAATAATATATGTATAGTATGTATTATATATATATATATATTATATATATATATATATATATAATATATATTTATATTTATACACATCTTTTTGCAAAGAAAGAGATAACATAGACACAGACAGACAGACAAAACTGAAGTATATATATGTTTGTTCTGGATAATCCCTTGAATTCTGAAAGACTTACACATGCATTTGTAAAGTAAGAGAGAGAGAGAGGGGTGAGTGTATGAGTGAAAGAGAGAGAGAGAGAGAGAGAGAGAGAGAGAGAGAGAGAGAGAGAGAGAGAGAGAGAGAGAGAGAGAGAGAGAGAGAGAGAGAGAGAGAGAGAGAGAGAGAGAGAGAGAGAGAGAGAGGAGAGAGAGAGAGAGAGAGGAGAGAGAGAGAGAGAGAGAGAGAGAGAGAGAGAGAGAGAGAGAGAGAGAGAGAGAGAGAGAGAGAGAGAGAGAGGTATCTCAAAATATACACATATCAAATTCCTCCTTACATTTCAGATGACCAATAAGTAAGAGAAACACCCACCGTTCGTATTCAACCAAACACTCTACTTAAAAATATATATACAGGTACACACACTTTATATATTTTATGATTAGTACAGAAGTCAGAAAAGCGGTTGTTGTGCGTTGTCATGCATTACCTGGCATGGAGTGTATCCATTATGTAAGCCCAGTTAACAAAACGAATTTCGAAAACAGGATTACAGTTTCAGTGCTTTAAGTGGTCTGTTCAAAGCTTAAATCCTAGAAATCTGGTGATCGATCCTATCAAACAAATGCCTTCTAAGCTGATCTAATCCCTTGTAAATATCTAATCAAATATTCATCAGCTGGATTTCCTCTCCCATCTGAACAATAGATCCTACTTTGTAAAAACATGAACATTTTACATAAATTCTTTCTTTGCGTTAAGAGACCTCTATAAAAAAACAGCTGATTGGAACAACCCGAAGCTGAGAAGAAGGAAAAGAAACTGAAAGACTAAAATTGTTCATCTTATTGGTGAAGTCAATCTCCTGGGGATTAAAACACTCCGTGCTGCTGCAAACTAGTGACGGTAGGTTTATACGATTATCTGAACAATTAATATTCATTTCTGAGAACGGTTGGCCACGCGAACACTAGATGTAAAGGGTTTGCGATCATGCTTGACTTTTTTTGCTGTTGTTTATAGCGATGACGTTATAAAAATGGCAGACAAGAACCTTCGCCTTAGAGAAAGATGCATTGCGATTTTCAGAATAATTATCACAAGATAGATAGATAAGAGAGAGAGAAGAGAGAGAGAGAGAGAGAGAGAGAGAGAGAGAGAGAGAGAGAGAGAGAGAGAGAGAGAGAGAGAGAGAGTGTGTGAATGAGTGAGTGAGTGAGTGAGAGAGAGAGAGAGAGAGAGAGATAGAGAGAGTGTGAGTGAGTGAGAGAGAGAGAGAGAGAGAGAGAGAGAGAGAGAGAGAGAGAGAGGAGTGAATGAGTGAATGAGAGTGAGTGAGTGAGAGAGAGAGAGAGAGAGCGAGTGAATGAGTGAATGAGTGATGAGTGAGTGAGAGAGAGAGAGAGAGAGAGAGAGAGAGAGAGAGAGAGAGAGAGAGAGCGGAGAGAGTGAGTGAGAGAGAGAGAGAAGAGAGAGAGAGAGAGAGAGTAGTAATGAGTGAGTGAGTGAGAGAGAGAGAGAGAGAGTGAGAGAGAGAGAGAGAGTAAGAGTGAGTGAGTGAGGAGAGAGAGAGAGAGAGAGAGAGGAGAGAGAGAGAGAGAGAGAGAGAGAGAGAGAGAGAGAGAGAGAGAGAGAGAGAGAGAGAGAGAGTGAGTGAGTGAAGAGAGAGCGAGAGAGAAACAGACAGACAGACATTAGGTAGAGGGAAAAGTCAGACAGCTGATAGTTTTAATTCTTAGACTGCAGATAAAACGACGAAGGGAAGAACAAGAGAAATACAATATCCAAAGCCTTTTCTTTTTATTGCTTTTTCTGCGTATGTTGTCCAGAGAAAATAATAAAGCGAAAATGCCTTAGATATATAAGTATTTTTTTTTTTTTTTTTTTCGTTTCATTTGCAATTTGTTCAACATGAATTCTACACATTACCATTTTACGTTGAACGTGTACATTTCAAATATATATTTTTTTTCGGCTTTGAAAACTTAAATCAAGAAAGCTGTTTTACTTTCAGTTGTTATTCTCGCTGAAAATACATATTTAATATACATTCGTAAAACATGCGTTTCCATTTAATATTAACACTAAAATAATACTTTTAAATGTGTTAGGGTTACGGTTCCTTTCTTTGAGCTAAATCATAACTGAATTAATATTGTCTGTTTTCCTTTTTCATTGTGTTTAGAAATACAAACTAGAAGAAAACTTTTAATAATTTAATAGCTACAGAGAAAGAAAGATCAATTATTCCAGGTTGTTAGATGAGTTGACTGTTATCTCAAATTACAGCTGGTTTGAATGCGTTTCTCTCTTTCTCTCTTTCTCTCTCTATCTCTCTCTCTCTCTTTCTCTTTTCTCTCTTTCTCTTTCTCTCTCTCTCTCTCTCTCTCTTCTCATCTTTCTCTCTCCCCTCTCTCCTCTCTCTCTTCCCCGTCTCTCCCTCCCCCCTCCCCTCTTTCTTTCTCTCTCTTCTTCTCTCGCTCTCTTCTCCTCTCTCTCTCTCTTCTCTCCTCTCTCTCTCTCTCTCTCTCTCTCTTCTTCTTCTCTCTCTCTCTCTCTCTCTTTTTCTCCGTCATCCCCCCTTTCTTTCTTCTTCTTTCTCCCCCCTCCCCCTCCCCTCTTCCCTCTCTCTCTCTCTCTCTCTCTCTCTGTCTCGTCTCTCTCTCTCTCTACCCCCTCTCCTCTCCCTCTCCCTCTCCTCTCTCCTCTCCTCTCCCTCTCCCTCTCCCTCTCTCTCTCCCTCTCCCTTCCCCTTCCCCCTCCCCCCTCTCTCTCTCTAGGAACATGTATCATCATTACGAAGAGAAAAATGATGATTATGATGACGATAACAACACAATTAAAGTAAACAAACAAAACAGAAAACCTACTGAAATAGCTCTCCCTGTCTCCCTTGTCTTCTTTGTGTATCGAGGAAGAGCGTGTGGAACAGGGTCAGGCGGGGAAATTTTGAAGTCTCCTGTGTTTTTTTTTTTAATCCGTGATAAATTACTCTCATGCATGACCTTTCAAGTTGATTGCTATGCATGTGTTAACCAGACACAGACCAGGGACGCCTTCTGTTGATTTAGATTTAAGAGCTTGTGCGGCCATGTTGTCGAATCGATGAAATTAATTCGACACTGAATACGGACCTGATTTTCCTGAGTTGATGGAACAATTCGGGAACACTCAAGCATGGAAGACCTGAAGAATAGAAGGGCTAAGAGGAGCTCTAAATAGGGTGGGGGGGACCTTCAGGGAGGGTCATGAGAAGGGGGGGGGTATCAGTCGAAGCATTACAGCCCATATATACATTTGTTTTATTTTATTTAGATTCTCTAAAGATTCTTGTCGGTTGCCATGTTAGGGTTTGTATTTTTTTTAGAAGAGTAGAAAGGAGAAAAATTACAAGGATTTTATTTTGAAGAGACCCATATGTAGGTCTATGACGCATTTTTTTTTTTTTTTTTTGTGTGTGTGGTGTGTGTGTTGTGTGTGGTTGTGTGTGTTTTGTGTGTGTGTGTGTGTGGTTTGTGTATGCCTCAATTCTTTTCATTGATTTTACCGGTAATGTCTGTGCCAAAAAGACGACAAAAAGGATTATATTCTACCGTGAGAATACGACATGAAAAACGTAAATGATAAACAAACCTTTTGAATTCCACAATCGGAAACATTTTTCCATGATAAACTTGACGATTGAGGAAGCTTCAGGCTAGCTCATATATATATTTTTTTTTTTTTTTCTAGAAATTCAAGAGTATGTGAAATACACTTCAGATCAATAGCAGGCTAGCTTATTATTTTTTCTAGAGTTTTCATGAGTATGTGAAATTACACTTCAGATCCAATTATTAAAAAATGAACAAAACCTTTTTTACACCAATAAAGAGCATTCTTAATAAAAAAAAAAAAAAACAAGAGAATTGGAAAGGGCTTACAGCCCTCCAGGAAAATATGCTGATTGATATATTATCATGATGAAGAGAAAATATTCTTAAAGGCAAGCTGATGTTTCCAGGACAAAAAAATTGACTTTTTATATTCTTTATCATGTAATTTGTTGTTTCGTTCTAAGAAAAAAAATCAAGATAGTGACGAAGAGACTAGAGAGAAATTGTGACGGAGAAAAACAAAAAAAACTAAATGATTTGATAAAAAATTATTAACTCTATACCTTATTAGTATTTCAGTTCTTTAAGCTAATTGCGATACATTCATCTTCATGAAAAAAACATTCTTTACGTCTATTTAGTCTTGTGTGTATGTTCTAGAGGAGAGAAGTAATGATGATTAGTAAATAATAATATATAAGAAGAATAGAAAGAGAAGAATAGGAAAAAAAGAAGAAAGAAACAGAAAGAAAAAGAGAAAGGAAAGAAAGAGGGATAGACAAAGCAAAGAAAAAGAAAGGAGAGAAAATAAGAACGAAGGAAAGATAAGGAAAAAGACAAAGAAAGAAAAAAAAAAAAGAAAAAGAAAGGTAAGAAGAAAAAAGAAAGAGAAAGAAGAAAGAAAGCAGAAAAGAAAAGAAAGAAAGAGACAAAGAAAGGAAGGAAAGAAGAAAAAAGAAAGAAAGACAAGAAAATGTGGAGAGATGTTAAACGAAATACTATAGCCGACAATATCAAGCTTTTCCCAATCCTACGATTAACTCCCCAATTCAGATAAACCACGCTTTGAATGTACGTATCTTTCCGACGAGCGTTCGCACAGCCTGTATAGGCAGTAGAGACAGTACATAAACCTAAATATTAATTTTCCTTGAAGAAAGATAAGAGGACAGAATTCAGAAGAAGAGACAGAAGAAAATATAGACCGGGACGAAAATACCCTAGAGAGATAGAGAGAGAGACAGGTGAAAGATGAGACGATTGAACGAGAAGAGAGAGTCGCCAGTGAGAGACGAGGATGAGAGAGAGACGAGAGAAAGATGAGATGATGAGGAGAGAGATGAGAGAGAGATGATGAGCAGAATTCGAGCGACTGGACCATTAATTTAAATCTTCCGAATGAGAGAAAAGACGACGAGAGGGAATCTGGCATGGATCCTGTCGTGAAGATTGCGTGCCCGCGAGGCTTTGAAGCAAGGGGAGTCTACCATTTCTGTTTACAGACGATGACGAGGGCGAAAGCAGAGACCCGAGCAAAGCCCACGACTCGAGAAGCCCCCCGGACCCCCTCTTCCATATACGAACATCGGTCCTTGTATCTACTGCTTGGAGAAGAAAAGCTGAGAGAAGACACGCGGAACGAGATGAGAGAAAAGAGGCCCGCCACGTATAATTCTTCTTTTTCAAGTACGGCACCTTTCCAGTCTTGTTTAAGAGGTCACTGGAAAAAGAGAAGGAATCACATTGTTGAAGAAATGCACGCGTCTCGTATATAACTTTCTGTCTTAGAAAACGTAGCAAAAAATTGTCCTCCTGCTGTATGTTTGGAAAATTTATTCTTTTCTTTTCAACTCTCTAAAGAAGATATAAAAAAAAAGTTCTCTTCGCTCTCGAGTCCGTAATTAGCTTATATTGTTCTACTTCATTTAAGAACTCGAGAAGAAAGAGAGGAAAAGAGAAAAATGAGGAAAAAAAAATTCTTGATCTGGAAACAGTGTTGGTAAACATTTGGACCTTACCCAATGTAATGTTTTTTTTTCTCTGCTCTTTTTGCTCTCTCTCTTCTCTCTTTCTTTTTTTTTTTTTACTGGCACCAAACCGAACGTGTAACAGCATTATTTTTAACTAACGGATATCTTTCACACCTTTTCCAAGAACTCATTTCCTGTCTTTTATTTCGTGTTCCTTCCCCACGAACACGGCAGAAGGAGCGGCGTTGCGAAAGAGAGGAAGAATGCAAAGTTTCAATTGTTTCGTTCTCTCTAATACGTAGTCTTCCTTGGGGGACAGGTTGAAGAGATAAGCAATTTTTTTTTTTTCTTTCTTTCGTTTCTTTTCTTTCTTTCTTTTCTTTTCTTTTCTCTTTTTCTTTCTTTCTTTTTTCTTTCTTTATTTTTTTTCTCTCTCTTTCTTTCTTTCTTTCTTTCTTTCATTTTTTCTTTCTTTCTTTCTTTCATTCTTTTTTTTCTTTCTTTCTTCTTTCTTTCTTTCTTTCTTTCTTTTCTTTCTTTCTTTCTTTCTTCTTTCTTTTTTCTTCTTTCTTTCCTCTTTCTTTCGTTCTTCTTTCTTTTTTCTTTTTCTTTTTTCTTTCTTTCTTTCTTTCTTTCTTTCTTTCTTTCTTTCTTTTCTTCTTTCTTTCTTTTTTCTTTTCTTTCTTTTTCTTTCTTCTCTCTTCTCTCTCTTCTCTCTCTCTCTTCTCTCTCTCTCTCTCTCTCTCTCTCTCTCTCTCTCTCTCTTCCCTCTCTCTCTCTCTCTCCTCTCTCTCTCTCTCTCTCTCTCTCTCTCTCTCTCTCTCCTCTCTCTCTCTCTCTCTTCTCTTTTCTCTCTCTCTCTCTCTGCACCAAACCGAACGTGTACCAGCATTATTTTTAACGGTAACGGATATCTTTCACACCTTTTCGAAGAACTCATTTCCTGTCTTTTATTTCGTGTTCCTTCCCCACGAACACGGCAGAAGGAGCGGCGTTGCGAAAGAGAGGAAGAATGCAAATTTTCAATTGTTTCGTTCTCTCTAATACGTAGTTTTTCTTTCAGAAGGGACAGGTTGAAGAGATAAGCATATTTTTTTCTTTTTCTTTCTTCTTTCTTTTTCTTTCTTCTTTTCTTTCTTTTTTCTTTTTTCTTTCTTTCTTTCTTTTTCTTTTCTTTTCTTTCTTTTCTTTCTTTTCTTTCTTTCTTTCTTTCTTTCTTTCTTTCTTTTCTTCTTTTTCTTTTTCTTTTTCTTTTCTTCTTTCTTTCTTCTTTCATTCTTTCATTCTTTCTTCTTTCTTTCTTCTCTTTCTTTCTTTCTTTCTTCTCTCTTCTTTCTTTTTCTTTTTTCTTTCTTTCTTTCTTTCATTCTTTCTTTCTTTCTTTCTTTAATTCTGGCAACAAAACAGGTTGTTTGCCGTGAGAGATTGGTCGTTACTGGTGAAATATTTGTATAAATACTTCGTACCTGGTTAACTTATGTGAACAAATTTGTATAATTATTTGTAGAAGAGATATTGCAATTGTGAAGGCAGAAATATGTAGAAAGAGAGAGAAAAAAATATAGAAGAAAACAAACGGAATAAGGGAGAGAGACAAAGAGGCAGAGATGGAGAGAGAATTATTAAAACAAAATGCCCACATATAATGATAATGATAATAATATAATAACAATAATAATGATAATGACAGTGAAAATCAAAATAACAGTAATAAGGTAAGAAAATAATGATGACAAAAATATAATGATAATGACAGTGAAAATCAAAATAACAGTATTAGTATCAGAGAATGGTAACATTAATTATATAAATAAATATCATTTGAACCAATACGTAATATTGATGATAATAACAAAATTGGTGATGATTATTATCATTGTTATTATTATTAAAATATTCCATACTTGTCGTCAATACCATTGTCATTGCTTTCATCGTTACCATTATTATAATAAATAATCTACAACCAAACAAATTAATATATAGAATTATTATATTTATGAACTATCTGTTCAAGTCTGTTTTCAAGCAGTATCATTTTCATTGCTTTTATCAGTAACACATTTATAAGAGATAAATCAACATAACTAAACAAGTAAAGATATAGAATTGTGGTTTTAAAAATGTGTTGTTTCTTTTCAAACTAGTTCACGTGTCATTTTTTTGTAGACACTTATTTCCGCGTGATTGTGTTATAGAAAAGAGTATTTTATTAAATTTTGAAGTATCTTTTCTTTGCTTCCCTCTCTATGGTTTGCTCAGTCAGGCGAATCGGCTTTGGTTTTATCAGTTTCCAAATATTTTTCGATGTTCTATTATGGATTATAATGGCAGTAGTGATGATGGTGGTGGTGATAAAGATGGTGAAGATGCTGTGGTGGTGATGATTAGGATAACGATAACAGCAACGATGATGTTGGTAATAATTATGATTACATTGGTATCAATTGAGGCTTTTTTTCTTATTTTTTCGAGGAACACACATTCTCATTTGTGTATATACACAAGGGCAACACACACACACACACACACACACACACACACACACACACACACACACACACACACACACACACACACACGCACACACGCACACCCACCCGCACACACACATATACACACGCATATATATATATATATATATATATATATATATATATATTATATATATATATATATATATATATATATATATGAAGTGTTCTCTAGCATTGCAAGGGGATGCCAAAGTGCGTCACAAGCACTAATTCCATAAAAGAATAAAAGAAGTGAACCAATCAAGAGAAGTGTTCCTATCCT
>NW_020869300.1:204738-207238 GCF_003789085.1 Penaeus vannamei | reverse complement strand
TGCGGGCGTGTGTGTTTGTAATTCTGATGTCTCAATAGACATAAGATCATATTCGTAGTACAAAAATAATTCTCATTAATACTTCCTACCTTATGATCACTTTCCCGATTCGGCGACATCACGTTCCCTGCATGAAAGGCCCAACAACGGGGACAATAATGGTTGTGTTGATCCATTCACGCTAAAGAAAATGCAATTTAGAAAACTCGGGTCTTTTTTCAGCCTAAGAGGAGGACGGTCGGCTCTTCGCTGAAGATTGAAAATGTCAGTTTTTGTAAGGAGCGAGAAAACCACGTCTGTGTAGTAGGGACTTTTATTCTGAATAGCATAAAGTGTGGAAGCAATTTGCGTCATTTTCTCTTTCATTTTTTTTTGAGAATTTTATTTTCGTAGTTTCTTTTAATTGCCTTTAACTTCTCTCGATAATTTTTAACATGCGTACTATAGGGTACTTTTCTGTTCTTTTTTTTTTCTTTTTCTTTTCTATTTCCTTTTCATCCTTTTCCTGGTCATGGATTTCATACAGACGAAAGCATGAATTAAATGTTGCGTAATTTATTAATTTATAACATGAAAGAAGAAAAGTAGAATCTGACTTTTAAGTTTTTAATATAATTTCTTCTAATTAATACTGTGCAATGGACACTGCAATCTCTTCTAAATGATACATGTTAATATAATTTCTTCTAAATAATACTGTACAATGAACACTGCAGATTCTTGAGCTTTCAAGGTTTGGTTATTACTTAAGACCCCGTTGTACCCTTTGAGAAGCGAAAATGTACTTCATTCCAGAAATCCTTAGTGAAACGGACAGACAAACGCACATACTGCAGTTTCTTTATTCATTGCGTGACAACACTCAGCTGCGGAATGCAATATTCAAGCGTCGGTTTCATCTGTTGGACATATATATCATCCAAACAAAAATAAATATGACTTCACATCTTTATTTTAGTACCTGCAAAAAAAAAAAAAAAAAAAAAAAAAAATCCAAATTAGAGCATGTTTATCAAAAAAAAAAAAAAAAAAAAAAAAATCACGTCATATTCAATGAACCGTTATCACCGCTAGAAAAATTTACATCACTGACTTTAATTGAAACTCCTGATTTATTCACATACTGCGAAATCATGTAGAAAAAATGGGCAGGATACAGCTGGAAATTAAATAATTAGAAAAATATATTTCAGTGAGTGGCTAGGAAAAGTTCCCGACGCCTTTGTAAAATGAAAAATAAAGAAAATAGTGATATAAAAGTGTAGAGAGTTCAGCGTAAGCGCGTATAAAACCCAGGTGAAAACGTAAGATGAACAGAGAAAAAAAAAAAAAAAACACAAATCCTATAGGAATATATTCTTTAAAAAATCACCATCTTCCATAAAATAAATAAACGGAGCGCAGGGGAGTGAAACGACTGCATAAAGAGCACAAACAAACACGAGAAGGAACACACACTGCAAGGCGAACACCCTCCTTCCACGGGCACTGAAGCAGGCAAGTGTCTTCCTGCCCAAGACGATAAAACGAGCAGTGCCTCTATGCTGCACTTCCATGGAGACGCGATGCAATGCTGACAGAAAAATACATATATGTAACAGGGAGATTTTTTATGGCTGGGGAGAACCGACAACGTTGCATTTTTTAAAAAAAGTCATTTTCCTCTGATTTTGTGTTTAGTTGTAATACTACTGGGAGGATTCGGAGGAACGAGAGAGTCACTGAACTGCTTATTAAACGTGAAATGATTCGCTCGATGTTCACTCCAATCAGCTTTGGCAAACAAAGTAGGTAAACAACTTCTGAAGCTCGCATTAATCTGTATCATTCTCGTTCATACAACTGTTCTCTTTTAACGGAGGGTCGTCAGGACAAAGATATTAATTTTCGGAAGCTTACCTGTCGAAATTGTTTCTTCTAATAAACACACACGTTAAACGCATGACCTGTACCCTCCCCCCCCAAATTTTATTTTATTTTTTTTCAAAAGTATTCATGCACATAAGTAATAAAATTCTTAAACTATCGCTTCAATATTCCTTTGTCATTCTCAACTGCATCGCATCACCATGTTCAATATATATTGATAGAGTGATTTTTTCCCTTTTCTATCCAAACATTCTGGACAATGGCTACAATAAAAAAAAAAAAAAAACGATACAATACAAGAGGAATTTATGAACACTGCAAATTAAAATCCTCTTCGCACATGTATGTTATTTATTTTGAAAAGCAAAGGGAACTGACAAACACCTGCACATCACCATATCTTTAACAATGAAGAATATATATGTTCAGTGTATAGATAAATAAATAAATGTGTGTGTGTGTGTGTGTGTGTGTGTGTGTGTGTGTGTGTGTGTGTGTGTTGTGTACACACACGCATATGTATAAATATATTTGTATATACACGCGTGGGGCGTAACCACACAAACACGCACACATGTCCATATATAAATATGCATATTATACACACACACACACATAATATGTATGTATA
>NW_020869300.1:164738-179738 GCF_003789085.1 Penaeus vannamei | reverse complement strand
TCCCTCTCGCCCTTCTTTCCCCCCTCCTCTCCCTCTCTCTCTCTCTCTTCTCTCTCTCTCCTCTCTCTTCTCTCTCTCTCTCTCTCTCTCTCTCTCTCTCTCTCTCTCTCTCTCTCTCTCTGGGCATTTTATATTAAGTCCCCCTTTCGCTCCCATGTACTACCTTTGTATTCTTCTAATATATAGGTGGATAAAGGAAAAAGATATTTGTTTATTAGTTTATTTCAGAAGTTAGTTTCACGGTTTTATTTGTAGGTTAACACAAAGTGCGCACTCCAATTTCTGAAAATGGGGAAGATCTATAATTTAAGATATATTTGTATAAAAGAATGGATATTTGTTTTTGTTTCTTGGTTTTATAATCTCATATATGACACAAGATGTATCTTATTTTATTTTATGTAGTGTTTTCCATACAGGGGACTTGGTAACAGGATAGGATAGGCCTACATCCTAATGGTAGTGATTCCAAACAACGGAAGTCCATAGGCGTAGGAAAGTATTTTTGAAGAGGGGGGGGGGGGCAGTAGGTTGCCACTAAGCAACGGGAACAACGAAGGGAAGGGCAAGAAAACACAGGAAAGGGCCTTCGGTATATTCGTGTGTTTTCTTGCCCTTCCCTTCGTTGTTCCTGTTGCAATCTGTTCCCCCTGATTTCCACACAGTACCGGGGTCCTGGGAGCTGAAGGCTCGGTGGGGGTTATAGGGGGCATAACCCTCGAAAGCTCCTGGAGTTTGGTAGTTTTAAAGAGATAGACTCATTTATTTATTTACCAAAATTCATTTTTTACACCAGACTTATTTGTAGCTCCCCTCTCAGTTTCAGGGGGTCTCAACAACTAGGTAACTTAATTGCCCAGTTTGTTTACCCCACGTCCTCGAAAATAGAGGAATTGGGGGGGGGGCAGAGTTTCTGTCCCGGCCCCCCATTCTAGAGAAGCGGGGGCGGTCTCCCTCCCTCCCCTCCCCTACCCCCTTTTCCTACGCCTATTAAGTTTCATATCATTCAGAACTTCCACATCTGCTTTCACTCCCAGTATTTCTTTCTTTCTTTCTTAGAACTTCCATATCTGCTTTCACTCCCCTTATTTCTTTCTTTCTTTAAGCTAAAGCGGACAGACGGTGAAGGGGAAGTGGGAACCTAACCCTAGTCTTATCTTATTCATAAGCCAAAGGGAGCGTTTGCCAGCACTTGGATGGATTCCAACCCTCACCTCCTCCCTCTAATAGATATTTCATAGTAATCCACCTCAGGAACATTGCGTGACAGCGGTAATGGTTCAGGACATGGGACTGAGAGACGGCGTCAAGAATTATAAGAACTGGAATTAAATTTCACATACAGCGTGATCGTATCGGATTTGCATAATGATGAAAGAAGATTGGCTTTTTCATTTTTCTGGGAAATTTAGAAATGTCAATCAAGTAATTCTAGGTAACGACAAACTTGCAATATCCTTACAAGCAGGAAAATGAAGAAGGCACGCTTTTCTTTCTTTCTCTCTCTCTCTCTCTCTCTCTCTCTCTCTCTCTAACATGATTATTATAACAAAATACAAGTTGTATAGAAGGGATTTACAACTACACCCTTGCACACTTTCATCAGCTAAAGACATCACATATCTGATCTGTCTATCTAAAAGCTAACCTAAAACCTTGTCACAAAAACACGCGAACATTAAGGGCATATTGCTTGCGTGAAAAAAAAAAAACAAAGTTAACTAATGTACATATATACATTACTGAATGACAACCATCTGTTGATCTTGAGTTTGACCGACTGTGTTGAGCTGTGTTCCAGTGAGTCAATGGACGTAATAAAGACATACCAGGTCCTTGTCATTCGAGGTATGAAGGATCTCTGATGGAGGGAGGTTCTGGACCGAGGTACAAAGGGACTGTATTCGCCTGGAGCTCCCCTAGGGGCTTAGGTTCGTCGCATCGGGGTTCCTCGAAGAGCCAAGAGCCAGAGGGTGTCCAGAAATGTAGCTTTGTACAGAGTCGTGAGCCTCGCCACGTCCCGACGGTGCTGAGGACTGTGACTCTCTCTCTCTCTCTCTCTCTCTCTCTCTCTCTCTCTCTCTCTCTCTCTCTCTCTCTCTCTCTCTCTCTCTCTCTCTCTCTCTCTCTCTCTCCCCCTCCCTCTCTTCTCTCTGTCGATGTATGTCTGTGAGAGAAAATTCATAATCATCTGACACAAAGCTTGAAGAGAAAACTTACTTAAAGCTCTTCTGGTGTAAGATTTGGAGAGAAAACTTGGTATCTTATAGTTTCGTTAGCGAAAAAATCTGGGATGAGATTTCATGAATGTTTCGCAGAGAAAACTTTTGTTTTTATTATGTTTTTATTATGCGCCTGGAAGAGAAAACGCCATTTACCATTGGTGTTATAAACAAAAATCTTAGGCTTCGTTTGTCTGTTTGGTGGTGTTTATAAAGAAATATCATAGACCTCGTTTTTTCTGTTTGGAAAGAAAAAAAAGTACAAAAAGTCATTATTCACGGGTTTTCTCTCATTCGTTACTGGAAAACGAGACAATGTAAGAACCATTTGAAAACGAGGTGATAGATTATATTTATGATAAAGTTCATTAACGTAATTATAAACGGCCCAAGACAAGGAAAACAATAAAACCCATTGAACAAACTACACAAAAACACGTTATTTCCTTTTCCACTGAAACCACACCCATGCACAATATCAATTTCCTTTTAAATTCGAAACGGCCTTCAACCTACTTTTCAGATACACTCCATTCCGTGTTTCCAGCTGCACAGTTCTCATATTCCGCTTCCTTTCTGTACCAAGCCACCTGGATGACCTAGTTATTGAAGGCAATACATACATGTACGCTTCCCATTACTACTATTATTGTGAATCTGATTGCGCGGATATTGCATTCCACTTCTAGACATGTGTGTGTGTGTGTGTGTGTGTGTGTGTGTGTGTGTGTGTGTGTGTGTGTGTGGTGTGTGGTGTGTGTGGTGTGTGTGTGTGTGTGTGTGTGTGTGTGTGGTGTGTGTGTGTGTGTAAACATATCGATAGATCGATAGATATCTATAAATAGACAAAGAGATAGATAGATGGATAGATAGATAGATAAAAATATGATATATACATATATGAATACGTATATATATGTATGTATATGAGATAGGTAAAAATATGTTATATACATATATGAATACGTATATATATGTATGTATATGAGATATGATATATAAATACAATCATACGTATATATGTATGTGTGTGTTTGTGGATGTGCATAATTTGCATAGATGCGAATGACACCATGTTTTTTTTTTTTTTTCAAACAACGCCAAAAATTCCTCTAATTAGAAATATTAAAACATTAGAAAAGCCAGGTAATGCTGCAATAATTTTGATAAAATCTCTGAAATATATACTGCGGGAATTAGCGAAGACGTAAACAAAAATGGTTCATTATGATAATTGTAGAAAAATCCATTAGATCGTACAATAAATATTTTCATTCATTCATTTTTTTTCATGCAAATCTCTTCTTTTTGCGCTTCGTACTTTATATCTTGTAAGTATGCAGTGAGAGAGAGAGAGAGAGAGAGAGAGAGAGAGAGAGAGAGAGAGAGAGAGAGACAGAGAGAGTGAGAGAGAGTGAGTGAGTGAGAGAGAGAGAGAGAGAAGAGCGAGAGAAAGAGAAAGAGCGAGAGAGAGATAATGACAGAGAGTGAGAGAGAGAGAGAATGAGGCAGAAGAGAGAGAGAGAGAGAGAGAGAGAGAGAGAGAGAGAGAGAGAGAGAGAGAGAGAGAGAGAGAGAGAAGAGACAAGAGAGAGTGAGAGAAAGAGAGAGAGAGAGAGAAGAGAGAGAGAGAGAGAGAGAGAGAGAGAAGAGACAGAGAGAGATAGATAGAGAGAGAGAGAGAGAGAGAGAGAGAGAGAGAGAGAGAGAGAGTTGAATCTCATTCGGGAAACCTTTTGTGTACAAACTGTGCAATATCGAGACCATAGACTTTATTATTAAAAAACAAAACAAAACAAAAAACGTTTAAAACTGGCATCTGTACAATCTTTTATACAGATTCCTTTTGCCAGGACCAGGAAGGATTCTAAAGGGAACTATTGATGAAAGGATTAATCAAAATGGTGTGTGTATAAACATCACACACACACACACACACACACACAACACACACACACACACACACACACACACACACACACACACACACATACACTCACACTCATACTCACACACACACACACACACACACACACATATATTATAGGCATATCATACATATATTTATATATATACCATCATAAATAAATAATAAATGTTATGCGTAGATTTTTATTTAGATGTATCATAATTTTTTTCTTTCTTTACTTTACTTTACTTCTCTTTTATTTTTTTCTATTATTTCATTTTTGTTTAATTATTATTATTTTTTTTTTAGATTTTGTGTACTTTTTATCTTTCCTGTTAGGCCATGCGCCGTATAAATTTAGTCTCTTTTATTTCGTGAGTTAAAGGACAAAAGACACAATACACCTGGAACCTAAATCTTATTGAAAACTTATCTTTCATTCATACCATTTACTACGCTTTCATAGATAAAAAATACGACGGATTTCCTCTAAAACAGACTTCCTCCACAAAATAGCAAGCCAAAAAAAGAAAAAAAAAAAAGAAAAAGAAAAAAACACGGCCTAATCAACAGCCTCGAGTGTAGAAAATTGGAAAAACGAAAGAACAGTAATTAAGAGACCCTTTTTCTTGTGTGTTCAGGTGCATGGGGGAAAAATCCTGAGAGAGAGAGAGAGAAAAAAAAAAATACGATTTCAAAATGGGTGCGTTGTCTTTAGAAAAACACGAAGCACGGACTAAATCTGGTTTTCATTAGTGTAGTCTTGTGCTGTGTGTGTGTGTTTGTGTGTACGTGTGTGTCTGTGTGTTTGTGCGTGTCTGTGTGTGTTTGTGTGAATGTGTATCTGTGTATGTGTGTGTTTGTGTGTATGTGTTTGTGCGTGTGTGTGTGTGTTCGTGTGAATGTGTATGTGTGTGTTTGTGTGTATGTGTATCTGTGTATGTGTGTGTTTGTGTGCATGTGTATCTGTGTATGTGTGTGTTTTTGTTGCATGTGTATCTGTGTATGTGTGCATGTGTGTATGTGTGTGTTTGCGTGCATGTGTATCTGTGTATGTATGTGTTTTTGTTGCATGTGTATCTGTGTATGTGTGTGTTTGTTGCATGTGTATCTGTGTATGTGTGTGTTTGCGTGCATGTGTATCTGTGTATGTGTGTGCTTTGTTGCATGTGTATGTGTTTGTTGCATGTGTATCTATGTATGTGTGTGTTTGTTGCATGTGTATCTGTGTATGTGTGCGTGTTTGTTGCATGTGTATATGTATGTGTTTTATTAAGAACAGCATTCCGCAAAAGGTCAAGAAGACGACAAAAAAAATTAAAATCACACCGAAGAAAAAAAAGACAGCATTCTCTTGGCATTAAACCATATCTATCATATACTTCTGACTGGCGCATGAGTCATATAAACATTGCTTATGATGATCGTCCTGAGTGCTGAATCTAGTATAAATCACATGCAATTCCACTTTCCTGTTTGACACCTTTTCGCTTTTCAATAACTTTTGTTTCGCTTGCAAATAATCCTTCCGTGTTGAGGTTTACTACATTTTAGAGCACTTTGCAGAGATTTTGATAATGGGGATTATGATGATAATGGCGATAGTAATGATATAATAATGAAGATGAACATGATGATGAGGAGGAGGAGGAGGATAATGATAATGATGATGAAATGATGATAATAATGATGATATTGATGATGATAACGATAATGGTGATATTGATGATAATTATGATTATGTTAATGATAATAATAATAATTATGATAATGATTATTATGATAATGATAATGAAAATGAGGATAGTGACAGTTATAATGATTATGATAATGATGATAGTGATGAGGAGGGGGAGGATGACAATGATAATGAAAATGATGATAAAATTATGATAATAATGATGATATTGATGATGATAATGATAATAGTGATATTGATAATAATTATGATAATGATTATGATGTTAATGATAATAATAATAACGATGATGATGATAATGATTATTATGATAATGATGATGAAAATTATGAAAGTGATAGTGATAATGATAATGATTATGATGATAGTGATGAGGAGGAAAATTATAATTAGCGTGTGTGTGTGTGTGTGTGCGTGTGCGTGTGCGTGTGTGTGTGTGTGTGTATAGGCTATTGCCTTTGTAAACATTCAGTATGTTATATTTCTTGTAATTCAAAGAACAAGCTGCATCAGATTATCCGTTGCTATCAAATATTCTGTAAATAGCATATTTATAACGTCTCTTCTATCACAGGCCAATATACCTAGAACATTGTAGGTATTATATGTATATATATATATATATATATATATATATATATATATATATATATATATATATATATAATATATATATATATATTTATAAGAGATAAATAACACCTATCTCTTTGTCACATGTTATTTTTTTCTCGTAGCAAAACCAAATTATATTTATATCTCTTTCGAGCTGGAATATATACAGTAAAAGCAATTCGTATGCAACCTAAGCGAATATATCGGACGGAGAAATGCATTTATATATGCATCACTATTCACAAAAATCATGAACCAACTTTTGACTCTGTTACTGTTCCAAAGGTTTTGTTTTTACTTCTGTGTTTCTGTGTACAAAAACAATACGGACTTTTAAGCTATTCATTTCCTCCAGAGGGTCTCTCTCTATATTTGTGTGTGTGTGTGTGTGTGTGTGTGTGTTTGTGTAAGTGCAAGTGTGTTTGTTTAAGTGTGGTGTATGTGTATGTTTAAGTGTATGTGTATGTTTCCATATGTATGTGTGTGTGTGTGTGTGTGTGTGTGTGTGTGTGTGTGTGTGTGTGTGTGTGTGTGTGTGTGTGTGTGTGTGTGTTGTGTGTGTGTGTGTGTGTGTGTGTGTGAGTGAGTGAGTGTGTGTGTGTGTGTGTGTGAGTGTAGTTGGTGTGTGTGTGTGTGTGTGTGTGTGTTAGTGTGCGCTGGCGTATGCATGTGTGTGATAGATAAAGAGAAAAATGAAAAATCCATGAAAATATGAACTAACAATTGGTGCACGTGTGTTCAGTTGAGAAATAATAATAAAAAAAAAATAAATAAATAAAGTTAAAGTTAAAGAATTATCTCGAAATAGATGATCCTCTTATCTAATGTTATCATTAGTGACTGAAAAAGAGAAAAAATATTGTGTACACCGTATGCATAAATAAACATAAATATTTAATTATTCTAAATATATGTACTTTCTAGTTATACTGTTATTCGTGGTTATTTATTCCTTATTGTTGTGCTACGTCCAATGTATTTATCAATAGTAAATGTACAAGAAAACAGAGAAAGTTTTGGCAATGGATTCAGAAACTGAAAAATAGTGAATATGTATAATGTAAATTAACATTGTACACACTGACAGAAGGATATGCATCTTGTACATATGAACGTGTATAAGTAGAAATAATAAAACATAAACGTGTGTGTATAAGTGCAAATAATTGTACAGATGAACTTTTATAAGTACACATAATTGTGCATATGAACGTTTATAAGTACAAAATAATCGTACATATGAACGTTTTTGAGTACAGATAATTGCACATATGATTGTTTACAAGTACAAATAATTACATTAATTAAGGTTATATTCATTGTATATGTATAAGAGCAAAATGCCTATCAAAATATAACATTAATTAAGGTTATATTCATAGTTATGATCATAATAACCGTAATAACAGTAGCACCAGTGATACAACTGTTGCCATAAAACTATAATTATCATGATTATAACAACAACGACACATTAAAAAAAAATCTAACAACTTACAACAGACTGACAAACAACCAGTGAATTATTCGCCGCTTATGACCTTAGCTGTTTGACAAGGCAGATAATTACAAATTGTCGATCAGTCACTATCAAAAGCGAGATTAATTGATCATTTATCAGGTCATTTAGCTGAGAATAAGTAAGATGATAGAATATCTAGAATGTACCTATCAATAAATAAAGTCTTAAATAATTACAAACAAATATTAATAATAATAAATACTCTCCTCCTCCTCCTCTCCTCCTCCTACTACTACTACTACTACTACTACTACTACTACTACTACTACTACTACTATAATAATAATAATAATAATAATAATAATAACACAACAACAATAATATAATAATAATGAAAATTTAAAAATAAATAAATAAATAAATATCAAATACAAAAAAACTTTTTAAGTATAAAACTACAACTGCAGATATATCCGATCGCCTGAAGAAATACTGTGCACACAAAACAACCACAAAATCTGAAAAAAATGCAAACTTATTTACTGTCTAACTGTTGCTCGGAAGAAATAAACTGATAAACACGCCAAGGTTTAACATCAGTCGATAGCGAATGAAAAGAAAAGTTGTTTTAAGACAATTATGTTCAATGGTAATTATAATTAGACTGCTAGTGTCCCTGAAGCATATTTGCTAATTCATATTTTCATTATTATTATAATTATTGCTGTTATCATACCATCATCATCTTTATCGTCATCGTCATCGTCATTGTAATCGTCATCATCATCAATCATCATCATCGTCACTATCATCACCATCATCATTATTATCATTATTATCATCATAATCATCATCATTATCATAATGATGATCATTACTATTATCATTTGTACTACAGTCATAATATTATTACTATTACAATTATTACTAATATCATTATTATCATTATTCTTCCTTTCATTATTATCATTATTATTACTTTCATTAATATCATTATTCTTACTTTCTTTATTATCATTATTCTTACTTTCATTATTTCATTATTCTTACTTTCATTATTTCATTATTCTTAATATTATCATTATTACTGTTATTCTTGTTCCCAGCATCACAGAATACAGGACGCACTTTCACTCGCAAGCATTTTACTTCAACTTAGAAAATCGTTTTTTAATTGTCTTCTCCCTTCTCGGTATACAACTATCTTCATCTTTATCATAATCAAAATAAGACACGAATTTGAAGAAACGCTTTGTTGAGGAAACTAATAATGTTGATTACATATGATCATATTATATTATTTTCTTCAATATCCTTTTCATTGTTGCTATACCGGTCAAAATACCAGTGGAAGATTTCCCGATTATGTTATAGCGTGAAAAAGTAAAATGCCATTCCTTTCTCCTGCCTTTAATAATACACGACTTATTTTCATCATTGCTTTTCTTTCCTTCTCTTCTCTTTCTTTGTTCAAGTGATCGAATACTTATAGATAAGACAAGAGACCAGAAGGAGATCAGCTGCACGAGAGAATCATTTTGCAAATCCTTCGGTCTTTGGAAATGAAGGAAGTGGGGGAAAGAAAGAAGGAAGTGGGGGAAAGAAATAGCAGTGTGTTTATTTGGAGGTTTAGTGTCATGATGTAAAATGTTGGGAGAGGCGAGTTCCCCACAACAGAAGAAATAAGAGTTTAACTGTGAGTTTTGGAACCGAAAAAAAAAACAATGTGAATTATATTGAAAGAGGAAAATATACAGGTTTACAGATTGAAGGAGAGATAGAAATAGATTAGCCCTTATTTTTTTAAATTTTTATTTATTTTTTATTTTTTATTTTATTTTTTCATTTATTTATTTTCATTGGACCCGTTGTAAGAAAATGGGATAGGTATCCTTTTGTAGCATGACAAGAAAAATATTTGCACAATGGTGATGTAGAAATCCACACTCTTAGAGAGAGAGAGTGAGTGAGTGAGTGAGTGAGTGAGTGAGTGAGTGAGTGAGTGAGTGAGTGAGTGAGAGAGAGAGAGGGAGGGAGGGAGAGAGGAAGAGAGGGAGAGAGAGAGAGAGAGAGAGAGAGAGAGAGAGAGAAACACTAATATTTTCTCTCATGTAAGATATGTGACAAAACGATAACAGAAGTATTAAGATAGTGAATTAAAAATGTAATAGAAATTGCGACAACTATCGGCCGATAAATAAAATGAGATTCTAAGAAAGAGGGTAAATAAAGAAAAGTAGAGACAACGAGAAATCATAAATACAGTATGATATTCATAATACTTTCACAAGACGAAATGGCGCTCGTATATAAGAAGCTTATGTGTTTATATAATAAAAAGAACTAAAGAAAAAGAAGAACGAAAGAGATACATACAGAGAGAGAAACAGAATAAAAGTTTTCTGGGAAAACTATATTACCGTTAACAAAAAAAAAAAAAATAATAATAATAAAATAATAATAACAATAATAATAATAATGATAAATCAAAAATGAAAGAAAACGAAGAATAAGAAGCCACAAGAGGAGGGGAAACTAAATTAAATCTTTATTCTTAGGCAAATGACAAAAGACCGGCAGATTATTTATTAAGAGCTCAGACACATAATATGCCTCTGGAAGACGTTGAAAGATCTACATTGTGACATGTTGAAATGAGAAACTGCAAGAGCAAGGAAAAGAACAATAATGATAGTGAAAATGATGAGAGTGATGATGTCAAAATAGGAATAATAACAAGATTAAGAAAAAAATATTGATAATAACAATAGTAATGGTAATAGTTATACCAATATTACCACTAATAATGATAATGGCAATGATAATTACGATGATGATGATGATGATAATGATAATGATAATGAGATGATGATGATGTGATGATGATGATGATGATGATGATTATGATAATGATAATGATAATGATAATGACGATGGCGATAATGACAGCAACAGCAAAAAATGATAAGAGTGACTATAATACCAACAAAATCAATAAGATCAAACACGTACAGCATTACCAACACCGTTAATAACAAGTGAGATCAATATCACAAGCAGCATTACCAACACCATCAATACCAATAACGAATTACCACAAGCAAGGTAAGCATTCACTAGGGACAGACCATCAACATTTAACTGATGTAAATAACAACGAAGTAAATGAAGCAAGAGGCAGGGAGACAAGAAAAGGTCAAGAGGAAAGATTTCGAGGTCATCACCACCACGTCACACACTCCAGCAGGTAAGCATCAGAAAAAAAGGAAATTGCAGTAGTACAACTATTCTAATTATTAGTAAATAATCACGTAGATATAGAATGATAATCATGGCTCTATTAACGATTTAAAAATAATACTTATCAATCCAGACCAGTGATGACGATTTAAAAACAATACTTATTCCAAACCAGTTAAAACGGTTTAAAACAATTATTATCACTCTAGACCAGAGATAACGATTTAAAAACAATTGTTATCATTCTAGACCAGAGATAACGATTTAAAAACAATTGTTATCATTCTAGACCAGTGATAACGGTTTAAAAACAATTGTTATAATTCAAGACCAGTGATAACGATTTAAAAACAATTGTTATCATTCTAGACCAGAGATAACGATTTAAAAACAATTATCATCATTCCAGACCAGAGATAACGATTTAAAAACAATTATTATCACTCTAGAGAGACGATTTAAAAACAATTGTTATCATTCAGTCCAGAGATAACGATTTAAAAACATTTATCATTCAGAGTCGATTTAAAAATATATTTATTATTCTAGACCAGTGATAAAGTTTAAAAACAATTGTTATCATTCTAGACCAGTGATAACGATTTAAAAAATTATAATTCCAGACAGAGATTACGATTTAAAAAATATCATCTAGACCCATTTAAAACAATTGATAACGATTTAAAAACAATTATCATTCTAGACCATGAAAACGATTTAAAAACAATTGTTATCATTCCAGACCAAATTAACGATTTAAAATCAATTATTATTACTCTAGACCAGAGATAACGATTTAAAAACAATTGATATCATTCTAGACCAGAGATAACGGTTTAAAAACAATTATCATTCAAGACCAGTGGTAGCGATTTAAAAATAATATTTATTATTCCAGACCAGTGATAAACGTTTAAAAACAATTGTTATCATTCTAGACCAGTGATAACGATTTAAAAAGAATTGTTATAATCCAGACCAGTTGAAGACAATACTTACTAGTGATGACAATTTAAAAACAATACTGATCATTCTAGACCAATGATGACGATTTAAAAACAATACTGATCATTCTAGACCAATGAAAACGATTTAAAAACAATAATTATCATTCCAGACCAACGATAACGATTTAAAAACAATTGTTATCACTCCAGACCAGCGAAGAGTTGGCCTGAACGAGCCGAAGAAATGTTGAAGGCACAAGAACGACATTCACTCGGAAACAGCTGATTAACGACCTGCTGACCAACTTGCTCCCGAAGAACAATTAACCTGCCACTCCAGCCGAGGTTTTCTGGCCGGGAAGGTAGGTCACAGCTAAGAAAGGAGAGTTCTAAATCAAAACGAAACTCACAGATATGTATTTTCTAGACAAACGTCACATAATCTCTCTCTCTCTCTCTCTCTCTCTCTCTCTCTCTCTCTCTCTCTCTTCTCTATATATAATATATATATATATATATATATATATATATGTGTGTGTGTGTGTGTGTGTGTGTGTGTGTGTGTGTGTGTGTGTGTGTGTTGTGTGTGTGTGTGTGCGTGTGTGTGCGTGTGTGCGTGTGTGTGTGTGTGCGTGTGTGAGTGTGTGCGTGTGTGAGTGTGTGCGTATGTGCGTGCGTGTGTTGTAGGTTTATATTTATTATTAAGATTATACCGATATCCCTGATATTATTTAAATTATTGAAAATTTGTAACACGAGAAAATATAATTCCCTTTTATGAGCATTTCATTTTTCTCTGAGTTGTAAAAAAATATATATATACATACAAATATTCATATATAAAAATACATACAAATCAAAATCGAAACGAGAAACATTTTCCTTACGGAATATAGCTGACACGTGTGTAAATATTCTTCAAGTAAGTCATCCAATAAAACTGTTAAACGGAATCCCAACACCTGTAATACGCTTAAGAACTATTCCGTTCTTTCAAGGGATGAAATGTTTTCACAGGAAAAAGAAAGATAAAAATCGAAGGAAAACGAAAAGAATGAAATAGATAAAACAATGGAAGGGAGGCATCGCTTGCAAGGGAAAATGTATCTTGCAGTTCTGTCACTCGCAAGAGAACAGGGAAGTGATGTTAAAAGAGAAAACAGCACAGGGATTTTTTTTACATATTTTATAAAGGCAAACATTTTAAATAAATAAAAAAGTAAATAGCTGGACATAAATTGAAGGGTAAAATATAGAGAGTAAAAAAAAACGTAAAGCAGTAATGATAATTAATTGACCATTCTTAGTTATACCGAAAGAGAGTTAAATAGACCGACTCGTAAATAACAATAATTATGATAATAATAATGATGATGATGATATGATAATTAATATAATTTGATAATAATGATAATAATATAATAATAGTTTGATAATAATAATAATAATAATAATAATAATAATAATTTGATAATAATATAATAATTTTGATAATAAAATAATAATAATAATAATAATAATAGTATATATAAATAATAATAAATAATAATAATGATAATAATAATGATCCCAGGATACCTCTTCCCACAAGGCGAGTCCAAGGAGTTGGGCGTGGCTATAATCTTACCGACTATTAATATACTAATTGTGATGTGAATAAGTGATATTACTAGTGGTGGTGAATGAGGTATTGTTGAGGTATATTGGTAATGATGACGGGTATAAGATAATAATAGAAAAGTAACAGTAAACTGATATTTTGTTCACATGAGATAACAAGCTCGAAGACAGACACACACACGCACACACACACCACACACAGAGAGAGAGAGAGAGAGAGAGAGAGGGAGAGAGAGAGAGAGAGAGAGAGAGAGAGAGAGAGAGAGAGAGAGAGAGAGAGAGAGAGAGAGAGAGAGAGAGAGAGACAGAAACAGACAGACAAACAGACAGAGACAGACAGAGAGGGGAAACCACGATGAACCAAGCACCAGATAAACCCATCCCATCAGTGGTATTTGGGGCTTCAAGTCTGCCGTACCGGAGTGGGACCACCTCAGCCTAAGAGGTGCTGTACACGTGCTGTACACGTATTACACTCGGCCGGAAACTGCAGACCAAGTTACTCCTAAAGTTACTCTTTGAGAAGAATTAAACTGCCACTCCCATAAAGCTCTCTGGGTCTGGAGGATGGGTTGGAGCTAACAAAGAACAACTGTAAACAAACACAAAATAAATGCTTTAGGAAGTTGGGCTTGGATAGCTACATTAATGGCATGAGAATGTCTCGCAAGCACGATAACAAGGATTATTATTATTATAATTATTGTTGTAATGATGGTGATGTGATGATGATGATGATGATGATGATGATGATGATGATGATGCATGATGATGATGATGATGATGATGTGATGATATTAATAAGCAGAAACTTTCATCAATAGTTACCTTTAGAATAATAATAACAATAGTGACATTAGTATAAGCAGTAGTATTACTGTGTCATATTGCTAATGCCTATAGTAATCATGATAATAGCAAGTTATCATCTTAATTCATCATCACCATTATTATTATTATTACTAAGATGATAATAGTGTTTCCCAATCAGTTTATATTCAGCTCAAAACACTACTTAGAAATTTAATACTTTACCACTATCATAGTCGCCATCATTTAGTAAGTAGCCTTTCGAGTATCTTACTTTTATAAGTATTAGAAGTACTAGTAAAAGTACTCTATGGAAGATTTTTCGAACACCACAAACGAAAGAATGATAAGGCATGTCATCCGACACGAATTATTTTTTTTTGAATTGTACCTCCCCCCCCCCCTTTTTTATTTGAATATTTTCAGAATTTATGTATTTCACTCCCTTCCCCCCCCCTAAAAAAATATATAATTTC
>NW_020869300.1:144738-159738 GCF_003789085.1 Penaeus vannamei | reverse complement strand
ACCACCACCACCAATATTATCGTCATGATAGAAGTGAGCGTTGCGGCGCACACATTTAATAATAAAGAATTCCAGCTACAAAAGTGAGAAATCTTGAACAATAGCTTCAGGAACAGAGAAAAAGTGAGCTTGAGATAACAGAGATTAAGAGAGACAATGATTGTACACAGAAGAACAGAAAAATAACACCAATGAGGCGTATTTAGATGCAGAACAACAACGTACAAGACTATTTACTTTTATAAAATGTAATACCCTTTGTAACTGTGCTAGATCGATTTTAGATAAACTTAAATGGTAATATGATAGACAATTCTCAATATTTTTAACAGGCTTATGTTGTTTGGTCAAAGGTATATTCTCAGGGGATATAGGATTGTTGAGAGGGAAAAAATAGCACCTGTAAATTTTTAGCTTTGTTCTCTGGTAGCAAGAATTGTCATGACATTTTGCATGTGTGAAATTTCTTTGGCTTGACACCCGTCATGTTAACTTAATGACATGACACACCCAAGAATTGTCATGACATTTTGTGTGAACTTCTTTGGCTTGACACCCGTCGTGTTAACTTAATGACATGACACACCAGAAGTTGATATATAATTTTCATCACTAGCAACATGATAACAATAATGATAATAAGGATAAAAGTATAACGACGTTAGTACAAACACTAACAGTACTATGATAATAGTAATAACAATTATAAATCTTATAATTCCTATTTATAATTTCCATTGCTATTATCGGACTCTACTCCCTAGATGACAGTGTTATTGGAAACGTTTCTTCTATTAAAGAAAAAAAAAAAAAAAAAAAAAAAAAAAAAAAAAAAATAAAATGATAAGTATAATCTCTATGTATTTCCCGAATGACGTCATTAAGACACACTAAGAGAAACGGTAAGAGACTGATTTACAAAGAAAAGCAAGTGAAAGACATTAACAGAGTTTGTGTCTTTGAACTTGACTATTGTTGAAGATACAAGGGCATCCGTTCTTGACTTTGAACTTGACTTTTTGAACTTTGTATAACAACTGTTCTTTGACTTTGAACTTTGTATATATATTTGAACTGTTCTTTGAGCTTGACTTTGTTGAACTTGTTCTTTGACTTGAACTTGACTTTGAATATAAATATTTGAACTGTTCTTTGACTTTGAACTTTGTATATACATTATAAACTGTTCTTTGACTTTGAACTTGACTTTGAACTTTGTATAAATATTTGAACTGTTCTTTGACTTTGAACTTTGTATATATATTTGAACTGTTCTTTGACTTTGAACTTGACTTTGAACTTTGTATATATATTTGAACTGTTCTTTGACTTTGAACTTGACTATTGTTGAAGGTACAACGGCATCTGGTCTCTAATAGGCGACTCGGACACGACTCGCATTTCCAGCTCAGGTGATCGTATACATTTCCAGCTCAGTGGATCACATGCTCTATTAAGCAGGATTGTTTTATTATCATTGTAATTATCACTATCTTTATATCATTATCATAATCATCATCTTTCTCACTATCACTACCGTTACCATTATTATCATTATCATCATCATTCTCACTATCACTACCGTTACCACTATCATTATCATTATCATAATCATCATTCTCACTCACTATTATCGTTATCATTGTTATTATAAATATGAATGTTTTAATAATGATAGCTATTTGTTACTGCAAAATAATATTAATAGGAATTAAAAGTTATGATTTTTTTTCTTCACAACTCGTTTCTTTTGCACTTGAATAGGAGAAATAGAGAAGAAATGATCAAATAAGGGAATGGGCAAACATTAGATCACTCGGTCAGGAACTATAAACAAATTTAGTTACTGAAAATGACACGCCCACCAAGGCCTTCAAAATGCTTCTGAGATAACAAAGGACAGCAGTATTTTTTTAAGGATCTATATCTCTCTCTCTCTCTCTCTCTCTCTCTCTCTCTCTCTCTCTCTCTCTCTCTCTCTCTCTCTCTCTCTCTCTCTCTCTCTCTGGTCTGTCTCTCTCTCTCTCTGTCTCTGTCTCTCTCTCTCTCTCTCTCTCTCTCTCTCTCTCTCTCTCTCTCTCTCTCTCTCTCTCTCTCTCTCTCTCTCTCTCTCTCTCTCTGTCTCTCTGTCTCTCTCTCAAACACTCTCTCTCTCTCTCTCTCTCTCTCTCTCTCTCTCTCTCTCTCTCTCTCTCTCTCTCTCTCTCTCTCTCTCTCTCTCTCTCTCTCTCTCTCTCTCTCTCACACACATACACATTAATACATATATATGCACATATTTTCCTATTCATGGCTATATATCCCAGAATAATTTATACCACATAACAAAGCGCTCGACCGAATATTTCATGTTAATTTTTGATTCCGTTCTAATTTGCATTTAGGTTATTGAAAATTCTACTAGCATAAAAAGACATGGGACAAAGCTTGTTCAGTAATTAATAAAACAAAAGGAGTATTTTTTTAAAATCAACTTATTCGTCGAATCACATCAACCGGATGTAATTTTATGCACGAGATTATTACTTTGGTTCCACGACGGTTCTTTTGGTGTGTATTTGACCCTTTCTAAATTCTAATTCCTCCTAAAATAATTACTTGTCTTCATTACGTTTTCTATTCTATTTTATTCTTATTAAGATCGAAACCAGGATGTTTTATGACTAGCCTGTGTGCGTGTGTGTGTGAGAGAGAAGAGAGAGAGAGAGAGAGAGAGAGAGAGAGTGAGTGAGTGTGAGTGTGTGAGTGAGTGTGTGTGTGTGTGTGTGTGTGTGTGTGTGTGTGTGTGTGTGTGTGTGTGTGTGTGTGTGTGTGAGAGAGAGAGAGAGAGAGAGAGAGAGAGAGAGAGAGAGAGAGAGAGAGAGAGAGAGAGAGAGAGAGGAAGAGACTAGCAGCGAGAAAAGAGACTTTAAATAAATGTGCATATATAATACACAAAGCATGATGATTAATCCCACCACAGGTCATCGGACTTATATACTTGGGAATACCAAGAAACCCACCCGGAAATAAAACCAAACAAACCAAAATTGTGTATTGTATACTAACCATGACCAAACTGACAATACCGAATGGATCTGGCTTGAGCCTAGAATTGCCAATTAAGTGGTTTCCGCGCTAAATCGGTTTGGCGTCTGGCGGGGGTAACTTTTCCCGAATTAAGAGTACATTTAGCGGTTTTCCCGAAGGAGGGCCTGTGAGGAACATCCACGTCAAGAACCTGAATTAGTAGAGCTTTCAGACGTCGTGAGTGCAGTCAACGGACGCTCTATTTGCGGTTTAGTTTATTTGATTTTTTATTCTTTTATGGTCGCTTTCGTTTAGCGGGTCTGGTTAGTGCTTCCTGCCCCGCCCCCTATAAAAGGAAATCTAAGCACATTTCTTTCATATATATATATATATATATATATATATATATATATATATATATATATATAATATATATATATATACATATGCATATGTGTGTGTGTGTGTGTGTGTGTGTGTGTATGTGTGTGTGTGTGTGTGTGTGTGTGTGTGTGTGTGTGTGTGTGTGTGTGGTGTGTGTGTGTGTGTGTGTGTGTGTCTGGGAATATCATCCAACCGAACCAATCGACTACAGACTGATAAACGCTATTAATAGTACTATAAACAGTGATTTCAATAACTTTCAGTAGTAATAAAAAAAAAAATATTAATAATAATAATAGTAATAATAATAATAATAATAATTTCAATAATAATAATTCTACTACAAATAATAACAACAATGATAACAATGATCATAATTATCTGGAAACATAAACACCAGCTGTAAGACCTCCTGTATCTCACGCATTGTCGAGGTGAGGAGGGATGTGAGGAGCCGCTTGGGTGATAAGGACTAAATTCCCTTGCTTCTTGAGGGGGAAGTAAAGACTATGTCACTCGGCCGGTGCAGAATTAGAGGTGTTTTTTTTTCGCACATTATTTTTTGCGACGATTTCAAGTCTTTTTTATAAGGAGTTAGAGGGATATTTGTTGTGATTTGTGTGGATTTGTGAATCAGTAAGAAAATGCCTTTCTTGCGAGTTGAAGGAACATTCTGCCTTGCTTTATATCAGTTTAATAATGCCAGTTCTTTAATAATCTGTATCTTGAACGTATTTATAATTTACAGCATTGAAGATACCCGGTATAGTTCCTCACAGTTTAATACAAGGTACTTCCTTACGTAGTTTCCAATCGCATAAATAATACCGCACAATTCTCTACTTCTTTTATACAGACGTCTAGAATTCCCCAGTCCCAGTCTAACGGTATCCAACGCCGATGAACCAAAAAAGGTCTAACGGTGAGAATGGAACCACGGCTGAACACTAACGGTGAGAATGGAACCACGGCCGATGAACCAAAAAAAGCTAACGTGAGAATGGAACCACGGCCGATGAACCTAACCATGAAAATGGAACCACGATGAACCAAAAAAAACTCTAACGTCAATGGTGGGAATGGAACCACGACATCTAGTAATGGAACTCCGCCAGGAAGGAAATGTTATGACACGGGGTTCCAAGACAGGTTCGCTACCTTCATATTGGTTCCAAGACAGGTTCGCTACCTTCATATTCTGATTCATTACGATAAGATCCACTGAAATACAAACACACATTCACAACCCTCGCACACACGAAACGGTAAGTTAATAAATAAATTGATATTGGTTCCAAGAATAAGGAAATGAGATATGTAAATAATAATCCAAAGAGATTAATGTATGATGAAAAATATATATATACCATAAGTAGGAAAGAAATGTATTAAATGGTACATGAAGTATAACGAAAAAAGGGTGTTAATTATATCTATAAACATTTTGTACATATCGATGAAATTATGTACCTCTGAGTTTCGAATACAAACCGATCCTTTTTTTTTCATTATCGAGAAAAAATAAATTCGATTTCACCTTCCATTTCATTTCCCTTCGTATCCATTTAATCTTTGTTTTCTTCTGTCTCGTCTTCGCAGAAATTGGATGGCCTCTTTTCTCGAGACTTCCGTTGCTCCCTCCGGCTTTCCTTTCCTCGCCAGTGCTACTCACTCTGTTTATCCGTTTCCCCAGCTCCACTTTCGCAGTCTCCTCTCCTTTGTCTGGATGGATTCACTTACCACGCGTGTTTTTGTTTGTTTGTTTGTTTATTACAACTGTAAACGGAGTGAAGTAGTTTTTTTTCTCTCTCATTTTTATTGTTATTTGTTTTTTTATTATTATTATTTTATTATTTTATTTATTTTATTTTTTTTGTCTCTCCTGTTCTTTCTTTCAGTGATAATAAACCCGCATTGTGTCTACGTGGTCTTTATTTACTTATTGGCAACCATGCCGAGAAAATAGAGAGAAGAGCTGCTGTACATTTCAGTATTTGCTCTTCTGACCTAAGCAAAGATCTTCTGAACTTTGGATGTTTTCATCTTTTACATTTCTTCCGAGTAAACAACGTTTTCTCCATCTTTTATATCACATCCGCATAAACGTTTCTTCGTCTCTTATATGGCGAAAAAACGTTTCATATTTTATATCACATCCGCATAAACGTTTCTTCATCTTTTATATCGCATCCGAATAAACGTTTCCTTATCCAATAAACGTTTCTTCTTTTCCACATCCGAAACGTTTCGTTATATTCGCATAAACGTTTCTTTATCTTTTATATCACATCCGAATAAACGTTTCGTTATTTTTTATATTACATCCGCATAAACGTTTTCTTCATCTTTTATATCACATCCAATAAACGTTTCTTCATCTTTATATCACATCCGAATAAACGTTTCGTTATATTTTATATCACATCCGCATAAACATTTCTTCACCTTTTATATCACATCCAATAAACGTTTCTTCACCTTTATATCACATCCGCATAAACGTTTCTTCATCTCTTACATTCATATAAACGTTTCATCCGCATAAACATTTCTTCACCTTCTATATCACATCCGACTAAACGTTTTCTTCGTTTTCTTCAAAATTACCGAACAAACAACATCTTCCCCCTTTCTTCCTCTTGTTCGCTCTCCAAATAGCGTCTCCGAAGTAGTAAGGTAAAAAGTAATAAGTAAAAATAATAATAATAATAATAAATAATAATAATAATAAAGTAATAAGTAATAAGTAAAAAGTAGTAAAGTAAGGGAAAAGAGCAGCGTGACCTCAGTGAGACGGGTGAAGAACGGACCGGGAAAGTGACTTAGGGCGATTTCTTGCCAGCCCAACAGGCCCTCCTCGCTCTTATAGCAATTGCTTGAGTGGCCGATTGGGCAGGAGGTCCTCGTCGAATTTTTGGGAGACTTTGTGACTTTCTTCATCCACATATGACTGTAAATACGTAGATGTACACATACGTACACACATATCTATCTATCTATCTATCTGTATATGTATATATATATATATATATATATATATATATATATATATATATATATATATATATATATACATATTGTGTATATATATCCATACGTATAATCCATCTATCTGTATATATACATATATAAATATCTATGTATATAAATGCATTATATGTGACATGTGTATGTATATATATATATATATATATATATATATATATATATATATATATATATATATATATATATATATATATATATTATATATATATATATATATATATATATATATATATATATATATATATATATATATATATATATATATATATTATATATATATATATATATATATAATACATACATACATACATACATACATATATATATATATATATATATATATTATATATATATATATATATATATATATATATATATATATGAAACATGTTACTACTACTACCCCTACACCAAATGACTCAAAGCACAAGGTGATTATTCATAAAACTGGAGTTACCGCCTCCAGAGGATGACGCCATGTGCCAAAAAGGTGTTTTATGCGGTTTGTTACGAGATATAATAGAGGTAAGACCTACTTCATTTCTCTCTATGTGTGGCTGCCAGGCGTGGGTAAGGTACCTGGCCACTATTCCACCAGTTGTCACGTCTACTGTGTCATCAAAGAGTAAATTGACGGCTTTGGATGCTGGTGAATGGCAGTACAAGTTTAAGGGAAGGCGATTTTTGCTTGCGGAAAGATGGGCACAAGTAGCAGGTAGCTCCACCTCGAATTAAACAACGGCAAAGTTGAAAGATAACGATAATAATTGATGAGATTGATAATAATGATAATATAATAGTGCTATTAATATCAATTTCAATAGTGATAATAACAATAATGATGGTACTTCTACTAATAATAACAACAACAACAACAATGATAATAATAATTATTAATATACATTAGTTTTATCCTCACCTTGGTCCGCCAAGGTGAGGAGGGATGTAAGGAACCGCCTGAGTGACAGGGGCTAAATTCCTTGACTTCTTGAGGGGGGAAGTAAGTCCATGTCCTACATTGGATAACTTGTGCATTCCTATTTGTCTTATCAGTTCCTATTACTTCCCTATGACGCAGTTTAATATCAGGAGCTTTCAGTCTCACATCTATTACCGAGAAGCGGCTGCAGCAAAAAGCGATCGTATATCATATTAAAATCTCACAATAACCATGAACCTTTACAGAGCCTGAAGCAAAAGGGATGTGTACGTGGAAGAGAAATAAATAAAAGGAGGTTCTTAAAAGAGTAAAGGAAAATGTGGATAATTAGATGAGATATATACGGAGGTTGGTCGTTCCTGTTCACCCTCAGGGATGTTGCGATGAGAATAACATCCTAAAACACTGGTCTAAATAATTCCATTGTCCTGTATATTATGATATCCGTCTGTTTATCCAATCACACACATACCAATTACTAACGAAAGGGTGAACTAACGAACGAGTGAAAAAGATTACGAAAAATGCTAAATCCCCTTTTTTAATATATTATTTGTTCATGGCTTTTAGGGGATATAACCATTGCTTGTATAACACACACACACACACACACACACACACACACACACACACACACACACACACACACACACACACACACACACACAAACAAAAAAAAAAAAAAAAAAAAAAAAAAAAAAAAAAAAAAAATGTAAATCTTGCTTAATGGTTTAGTAATTAAAGGCAATTACGTGGGATGATTCTTTACACTGAAGAGATAACCAAATGAACGTATAATTAGAAAAAGAATTTTCCCTGTTATGCAATATACTTTTTTCCTTGTTCTCCCTCCTCTCTCTTGCCTTAAATTCGTCTTTTCCCTCTTTCTTTGTTTCTATCTTCTCCCTTCCCCCTCCTCCCATTTCTTTGCAATCATCAGTAATCTATCATTGACATACTATAAGCAGCTTAATATTTAATAAAGGGGTAATATTTTATGACCGAAATGTGGGGGTTACCAGCAGTTTCAACTAACATCCATAAAATTCATGGAAACACAAATTATATGAGTCATGAATTTTCCAAACCTTTCTTTTGCACAAGAATAAATATCTGTGCTAATTTCCCTGCAATTTGACGCTACCCATTTGTTACTTACCGACATCGCAACAACCTGTAATTCCCTTGGTTTGAGGGAAATATACTTTACATGCACATGCACACAGAGGCATACCTAATATATACACACGATGCATAGGGGAGGGGGGGGGGGAGAGGGAGGGAGGGAGGGAGAGGGAGAGGGAGAGGGAGGGAGGGAGAGGAGGGAGAGGGAGAAGGAGAGGAGAAGGAGAAGGAGAAGGAGAAGGAGAGAGAGAGAGAGAGAGAGAGAGAGAGAGAGAGAGAGAGAGAGAGAGAGAGGAGAGAGAGAGAGAGAGAGAGAGACAGAGACAGACAGACAGACAGAGACAGAGACAAAGACCAACACATATGAACATATTTACAAACACAGACACACATAAATATAAACCTACGTGAATGTGACTCATTATCATACTAACAAAGGCAACAGTAACGCAGGTTTTCAATACAAAATACAAAATGACATCTGAGATCCTTCATTGCCAGATACTGCTCCATTGCATAACGAAAATTATATGAATTAATCAACCTTGTAATTTGCATTATGTTGTTTTTATAACAGAATATGTTTCCTTCATTAATAACTTTTAATTAGGTCCCAAAACACCAGTAATTACATACCAGAGAGTCATCTAGTCAACCATGATTATTATGCCGATAAGAATCTCTAATATATTTGTTCATTTATTATTATTTATTCATTATTATTATTATCATATTATTATCATTATTATTATTATCAGTTGTTTATGTCTACTAATACAACTATGACAACGACCCTACAACTATGACAATCACTGCTTTGATGCTGCTGCTACTGATGATGATAATGCTACTACTGCTGCTGTTGATACCACCACTACTACTATTACTATCATTACTATTACTGCTACTGCTACTACTGTTGCTGCTGTTCCTACTGTTTTAACAACAACTACTACCACTACTACCACTACCACTACTACTACTACTACTACTGTTGCTGCTCCTGCTACTACTACTACTATGCTGCGGTTGCTGCTGCTATATCTACAACTACTAATACTACTTTACCACTACTATTATTACCATCTCAGTAATAATAATGATAATGACAATGGAAATAAAACTGACAATGATAATAAAAATCATAATGATGATAATACAACTATTGCTACGACTTCTACTAATACTATTACAAAAAAGAAATGGACAAAACTAACAATGAGAAAAAAGGAGAAGCGAAGTATAAAAAAGAGGACAAGAACAGGCAGTCGACAGAACATTTTCCTTCGTGGTAGATAAAAAAAAAAAAAAAAAAAAAAAAAAATAAAAATAAATAATAATAATCATTACCGTGCTGGAAAGAGTAAAAAATATATAGAGAGAGATAGGTGGATATTTTTTCCTTTTAAATGATTACTGATATCACACACATTATATATAAACACACACACACACACACACACACACACACACACACACACACACACACATATATATATATATATATATCAGCCTATAAGAATGGATATATTTCCTGATTAAACAGAATCAAAGCCTTCATTTCCACCGATAAGAACTGTCGTCCTACACTCTCCTGACTCCGCCCCTTTTTGTGAGGAGAGTGACATAAACAACCAACCTGGCTGACGAGCGTGGTGAGCACCTCTTGTTTTGAAACTGGAAGAAAATGGAAAGTTGAAAATTTGATGCTACGCTTTATTATGCCTTATTCAATACGATGATGATGTTAATGACGATATCATCGCAATAACTGCTAGCCCCAAGGGGTTTGTATTCGCCCGCGTGTGTTGAGGGCGGATATATATATATATATATATATTATATATATATATATATATATATATATATATATGTGTGTGTGTGTGTGTGTGTGTGTGTGTGTGTGTGTGTGTAATATATATATTTATATATATATATATATATATATATATATATATATATATATAATATATATATATATATATATATATATATATATATATATATATAATATATATAATATATATATATATGTATATATATATATTATATGTAAATATATTCATACATACACATGTATATTATATATATATATATATATATATATATATATTATATATATATATATATATATATATATATATATATATATATAATTATATACTGTGTGTGTGTGTGTGTGTGTGTGTGTGTGTGTGTGTGTGTGTGTGTGTGTGTGTGTGTGTGTGTGTGTGTGTGTGTGTACATGTAAATATATACACATACACATAGATCCATGCATACACACATATACGTGAGTAGTGTGAGTGTGTGTGCAATGTACATTTACACGTTTTCTTTTCAATTACCATTTGTTATGGAGTTATACAATGAGATTTAATATAAAATATTCTAGGATGTGATTCTTATGATCTCTCACAGTTTTTATTATCTCACATTTTTACTAGATCGTCCTGCTCTAGTAACAAATATTAATAAGGAAAATTCACACTGATATCATAAATAACAGTATAGAGTATAAGCGTTAATATCAAAAGACTTTCACATCAATAGGACCATTGTTAAGAAGATCGAGACTCGGGTTTACCTTTCGTTTGCCAGCGCTGTTAATTAACACATTTCGATATGTCAGGCACAGGCAACATTTTTTTTTTTTTTTTTTTTTTTTTTTTTTTTTTTTTTTTTTTTTTTTTTTTTAGGCTTCTAAAAGTGTTCCATGACGAATGAGATTCGGGAAATCATCTAAAACAGTTCCATGTTATGTTTACGAAATGTGTATGAATGGTCGATAAAATATGTAATTTTGTATAAAGTTTTACGTAACTATTTTACTTATTGTGAACGTATAACTGAGTATGAAGGCGTAAACCCATATATCCTTTTAAATGTAGTTAATATCAATTGATAGATAGTAGCATTTTCAAAATATTCAAAGGATTGTGATGTTCGAAACATGTATCGACAAGCGAAGAAAAAAGTATTTTTGTATTGCATTTTCAACTGATTTCTATAGGCTTCCGTCGTTTGATTTGTAAATTTATATTGTTAATATCTAACAGCTATTTTATTTGTATTCTTATGTAAAATCGGCCAAAGATTGATTTGTTATTCAGTACTATTCAAAAATAAAATCAGATTCGTTAACTCGACTACTATTCCTAAGAATGGGGGTGGAGTCGAACGCTTGACATCAGTTTAATAAAATTTGCGTCGCTTTTTAATGACTGTATTTTGTTTGTGGAAATAAGGGCTAGTTTCGTTGATTATTTGATTTGTAGTCTAACAATGTAAAGGAAATCTTCATGGTCGTCATATTCAGCATTTCTTCTTTATCCAACCTATCTTCCCCACAACAATACACAGAAACAGACCTAAACGCACATGCAAATTTAAACATTTATGTATGTGTCTGTTTTTATTATGTATGTGGATATCTCTAATAGAAACGATATGATTTTCATTTCAAACATGAAGTCAAGTATATTTGTATCTCTTGACTGAACACCTCGTTGGAACTCGCTAGAAATGTGAAAAGAATACGGAATGATAAAAATTATATATTAATGAGTTAATTAGTTAATGGGGTCTTCGTTTGTTTTGTTTACTTTTCATTTGCGTGTATTGTGTGTATAATTAGTTTATTTTCTTCCTGTATTTTCTGTTCTTTCCTTCCCTTTTTTCGTGTCTATCTCGTTTTTTTTTTTTTTTTTTTTTACTTTTAGTTTACGTGCATTGTATGTGTCCTTATTCGTCTATTTTCTTCCTTTGTTTTCTATTCTTTCCTTCTCCTTTTTCGTATCTCGTAATAATTTTTTTTTACTTTTAATTTACGTGTATTGTATGTGCCCTTACTCTTCTATGTTCTTCCCTTATTTTCTATGCTTTCCTTCCATTTTTTCGTGCGTCTGTCTCGTAATAATTTTTGTTTACTTTTAATTTGCGTGTATTGTATGTGTCCTTATTCGTCTATTTTCTTCCTTTGTTTTCTATTCTTTCCTTCTCCTTTTTTCGTGTCTATCTCGTAATAATTTTTGTTTACTTTTAATTTGCGTGTATTGTATGTGTCCTTATTCTTCTATTTTCTTCCTTTATTTTCTATTCTTTCCTTCCCTTTTTTCTCGTGTGTCTGTCTCGTACTAATTTTTATTTACTTTTAAATTGTATGTGTCCTTATTCATCTATTTTCTTCCATTATTTTACTATTCTTTCCTTCCCTCTTTTCTCGTGCGTCAGTCTCGTAACGGGATCGCCCTTGCCGCTTAGAATTCTCTCTCTCCTCTCGCCTCCGCTAGTCCCATGATCCTGGAGCAGTTTCTGGCCGCTCTCGCACGTGAAGGCGCCGAAAGCCCCGCGTCGAGAGCAGATTAACCCCGACACGCCCCCGACGAGAGACGCTCCCCGAGTCCGCTTTTCGAGGCGGAACGAAAATGGTGTTTGGGATAATGTTCGGGAAATGCGTTTTGCTGTGGAGTTCTGTTTGTGTTTTTGTTTGTCTCTTTTTCTCTCTCTCTCTCTCTCTTTTTTTTTTTTTTTTTTTTTTTTGTTATAAATGAAAGAGTTATTCGATGGAATACGTAGATATACGGAAGTACGTACGCACGCGCTTACGTACACACACACACACACACACACTCAAACTCACACCCACAGATAGATATACGGAGATACAAATAAATAGATATATAAATGTACTTGTATAACAAATACCCTTATATTAAGTTCTCTGTCTATTCCCACGTGCGTTTGTATAATTTTTTTTTTTTTTTTTCAAAACAAAACATAAAAAACGGGATTACTATTCTCCTAGTTTGCAACACTTTTTTCCTTCGTCGTCATGCAATTCAGCAATAATTGCACAGTTTGGCGAAATTGAAATTTTGTTGGGCTAGTTTGTGTGTGCCATCAAAGTTGAATTTGATTTTGAAATTTCGGAGAAAAAGTATTTAGATATATGTTTACCTTTATCTTAACTATACCAAAGAGAAATATATACATGCGGATAATACAAGATACAAGTTTATCTCGATTTCACTTGACCAAAAGGAATATATAAGCGAAAAATACAAGATACAACTTTATCTTTATTTTTGACTCACCGGAAGTCAACATACACGAGAAAATATAAGATACGAGTTTACCTATGTTTTTACTTCACCAAAAGTCAATAATCATGTGAAAATATGTTTATAGAGTTCGATAAGCTTTGGACTACGTAGAAAGTTTTCGATAAGACAAATCTCATATGTATCTGCAGCTTGATATGCTACATCGCCATTGGCAACGTATCTTCAAATATAAATCCATGCAAGATCTCAATTTATTTTCGGTTGATGCGGACAGCTACACACGCAAGGAAACTCGCATAAACATTCGGGTAAACATAATATCCGTTTTTATATATTTGTTCAGTACGAAAAGAATTGTCTTATAGATCGGTTTTAGATTTGTTTTTCGCAAATGCAATCTCTTGCATAAACAAGGATGGGTGAATATATACTTTAGATGTGTGTGTGTGTGTGTGTGCGTGTGTGTGTGTGTGTGTGTGTGTGTGTGTGTGTGTGTGTATAATACATATATACATATATATGTACATATATGTGTGTATATATGTCCATATATAAATATATGTATTCATATACATATGTGTATGTATGTGTGTGTGTGTGTGTGTACTCACGCATATACCCATGAATTAAAAAAAAAAAAAAAAGATAAAAGCATATAGAATAAGCCAAGAGAACTGCAAGCCGAGGAAGTAGGAGCGAGAAGCGGCCACCACTGCCCTCACGCAGATCCAAGGAACACGGAAGTGAGGGGAAATCTCTGGTCTCGCCGCAGGGGGAAAGTGAGGTGGGAATGAGACTTTCAGCGTGAGGAATGGAGGTGGATTATAGCCTCTGCCTGATACTTGGCACTATCAGGCTGCGGCAGAAAGATGGGGAAGATGAGGAAATAAAGTGCATTTTGTGTAGAGAATGTACTAGTTTTCTCTCTCTCTCTCTCTTCTCTCTCTCTCTCTCCTCTCTCTCTCTCTCTCTCTCTCTCTCTCTCTCTCTCTCTCTCTCTCTCTCTCTTCTCTCTCTTCCGTCTCGGGGGAGCGGGGGATGGGGGGGGGGAGGGGGGGGGGCGCATGGGCGATATCCGCTATAAATACTTATTTACATGCGTATAATTATATCTACATTTGCAGGTCACGTGTAGATATTTTTGGTGGGCAGATTATCACGAAATTTATCTTTCTTTGCTTACACCCAATGATAATGATAAAAATAAAATGATAATTATAATGTTAATTTTGATAATTACTGCAATAATAGCAATAATTAATTAGTGGTCTTTGTTCATGGTTTTCACAATTTCGATATTTTGTCTGTAATTATGTGTTTGGACAGCACGATCATGACTCATGCAGCACTGTGTTTACAATACGCGATTAGTTTGGTCTACACACACACACACCGCTGATCAACCACACACACACACCCATTATCACA
>NW_020869300.1:129738-134738 GCF_003789085.1 Penaeus vannamei | reverse complement strand
TACATCCATTTTTATATAAAAGACAAATATACACGCACGCGCACGCACTCACACACACACACACACACCACACACACACACACACACACACACACACACACACACCACACACACACATGTGTAAATAGAGAGAGAGAGAAAACATAACACATGTATATGTGTGTTGTGTTATACGTTTATGTATATGATAATATACATGATTATATTTGCAGTCTCACCCGCGTTCTACGTGGATAAATAAATAAAATAAGAATATCAAGGAGCAATATTTTTGGATCTGCAATAATGACTTTATTTGTTTACATGATATAAATACTATGACTTTACGAAAAAGACACGCATTACCATAATCCTATTTTAGATAGGAAGACCACATAATTCCGACAATTTCCAAATACAGTGAACGGAGCTTCCAATGGATTATGGAAAGATATTTTTTTAATTTATATACAAATAGCCTGCGGTCTAAAACAGCACACTAATATTGCGATTGATTTCTAAAGACAGCAAACTCTGGAGAATTTCAAGGAAGTATTAATCTGCATATCCCAGAATTATCTATCATATCAATAATTCAGATTTTGTATCGATCCATAGACATGAATCCATACAGGTATTTACGTGCAATCAGATATAATGAACTGATGAATAAGTATAGGTACACGGGTATTTATGCAAATTTCTATTTTAATGGGGGGACAATTCTTACCCTGAAACCTACACGTACAAGTCCTCGAGTGTCATGTTTTACCACTAGTCGCGTTCCCTGGAAACTTTCCACATTGCAGGAGTACTCATCAGATGTTTACCGCTAACGAATGTGTCGGCTGGTTCGTGTTGCTGTCAGACGCACACTAACTCAGACGCGAACTGGGAAACCGGTCTCCTTATTGCTTCGGCACAACAGTTAAGGTCTTCATAACTCAACAGCGAGTTAACAAACATACATTCCTGCATGTATTCGAAGCCCAAGCGACTCTCTGGCAATAATGCACAGCCAATATACCATTCGGCAGAACGGTTTGTTGTACAACGCTGTTCTTTTTGCTGTTCGCTTTCTTTATCGAGGTTTAACCATGTGTTCCCGCCGGGCGCTGTGGAAAAAAAAATATCGAGTGGACATGTACTTCATGATATGTATTTTTCCAAATATTATTAACAGCCTAAATATCTAATATTCATGTATGTGCGAGCCACATACATATATCATATGCATATGATATAAATGCGTTATATACATACATATATATATATATATATAATATATATATATATATATATGCGTTTATTACTATACATATATATATATATAAATTATAATTATATTTATACATAATATATAATATATATATATACTACTACTATATATATATATATTATATATATATATATATATATATATACTATATATATATATGTATATATATATATATGTATATATATATATTATGTGCTGTGTGTGTGTGTGTGTGGTGTGTGTGTTGTATATATACTATATATATATATAGTATATATATATATATATTATATTATATATATATTATAAGTACTACACATATATACGCAACTCATACATACCCACACAAATTTATATAATATATTATTATGTATATATATATATATATATATTATATATATATATATATATGTGTGTGTGTGTGTGTGTGTTGTGTTGTGTGTTGTGTGTTGTGTATATATATTTATATATATATATAATAGTATTAATATATATATATATTGGTGAAAAAAAGAAATTTTTGGTAACGTACATCAGTTGACATTTCTTTTTTTTTTTTTTTTGTGAGAGTGCCTTGGCATAAAGAAAAGGAATAAAATCAACCTCTTACCAAAAATTAATAAAAAAAATAGAATAAAATAATAATAAATAAATGAATAATAACCAACCGCGTCAGACAGTTAAAAGAAAGATGGAAATAGCCAGAGAAAATCCCCTATTGCAACGAAAGTCAGATTTCCCTGTGGACTTTGCCTTTATAATCCTGACAGCGTGTTTGCGATCAGAATCCGAAAGTATTAGCCAGATATTTGGGGAAACAGGAAAATGAATATTGTTAAATAGGCGGACAACTCTCCTGACAGGCACGGATGCTCGCGCTTCTGACAGGCGACAACTCTCCTGAAGGGATTATGCGATTATAGTTTAGGTAATGAAGATTTATATTGTATGAAGTGTTGATGTTGATGATGTTGTGATGTTGATGATGGTGTGATGATGATGTTGATGATGATGATGATGATGATGATGATGATGATGATGATGATGATGATTGATGATGATGATGATGATTGATGATTGATGAGATGACGATGAGGATAATGAAGATGATATTTCATAATGTTGAAGAAAATGACATTGTATCAGTAAGATGATAACAGTGATGTGAATAATAATGATAATCATCATCATTATCACCAATGATGAAACAAAAACATCGAATAATAAAACCTATAAAACAATTTAAACAATTATTCACAAAAAACATTTAGCTTTTAATCATGAAAGCGGAGGACTTGTCATTCGAATCCTGTCATTTCTCGCTCTCTCACAGAACAGCATCCAGTCAGTAATATTTATTATTTCCTTGCATTTGCAGATAACGATAAAACTTGCATGCTCACTAGAAGCTGGTATATTATTAAATATATACTTTAACATAACGTAAAGCATACACGCACGCTCACTCACTCACTCCCTCACTCACTCACGCACGCACACACTCATTACTCACTCACACAACACACACACACTCACACAACACCACTCACTCACTCACTCACACACACACACACACACACAACACACACACACACACACCACACACACACACACACACACACACAACAGAAAATGAAATACACACTCAACACGCACATAAATACATATATTTTCGTTACACAACAAGAGAGTAGAATTTCGTTTCTTTTTTTTTCGATATAGTCCTCTTAACAATCTCAGTCAGAGGGTAGAAAACAGTATACATTTTCCTTATCTGTTCAATATTCTGATGTAGGTTTCTCTCGTGTGAGCCAAACTTCGAGAAGGTTCACTGTTGTTCCCTTAAGAAGTTTCGCTCATAAAACATTTTTTGGTGCGAAACTTTTTAATGATCTGTATAACCTTGACAGCTTCCTGGAAAAATGTTTTTTTTTTTTTTTTTCACGTGTTATTTAGGAAACGACTGATGAGGCCATTCTCCTGATTCGTTTTAATCTATACTATGTTTTTTTTTTTTTTTTTAAATGTAGTAAGTAATGTACATTCGTCGTAATGTTTCTTATAATTTCTAAAGACATGTATTTTTTTTTTTTTTGAGGGGGGGGGAGGAATTTATGACTTTTAGCCTTTTTTCATTATAAATGGACACAATGATTATTATTATCATCATTATTATTTATCATTATTATTATAATTATATGTTGACAGACATGAAAGAAAAATGTGATGATTGAATATTCAAAATTCTCTGTCGCGTCATTAATGACTTATTAGGAGCTAATTAGAATATAGACTAGGTATTATATTGCATAAAAGCTGTGTATTCTATGGCAGCTATAGTACTGTATTGTTATTCTAATAAGATTTCATTAAATTTTTCAATTACCTTCTTTATTCTAATTCACTATATATTATTATAATATTTTCGTATTACTAATATAAATTTCCTACTTTTCTTATATGTTAAAAAAATAATAATAAAATAAAGTAGATTAATGGTGTAGCTTTAAACCCACTGCATGCACTACAATATATTACGTGCAATGGCTACTTTGACTTCGCTTCTACCTCTGCAAAGTTTATGTTTTTGGTACCATTGATTAGTTTGTTTGTTAGTTAGCAGGATAATCCAAAACGTTATGAACAGATCTCTATGATTTTTTTTTTTTTTTTTTTTTTTTTTACCAGGTGTGTGTCTTAGCTTAATTCCGATGCCAATTTTTTAAATGATAAGGGTAACAATTATCATTATTACCCTAATTACTTCTGCCAAGATGGTTATGTCTACGGACCTCACCTATGTACTTAAGAGGTGATTTTCATGTCATTCTTCAAGTGTGAATATTTTTATTGTATCAGTGATCCTATTGCTGTGGCGGAGGTATGCGCTCTCTGAGTCCTTGTAGTTTTATCTCTTTATTCATCTTATTCTTCTTATTTTCATAAAAATGACTTCACACTTACCTCATATTTATTACCTCCACGTCCTTGATTTGTGGAAATATCACGTATTCATGTTTTATCATCTTTATTATAGAAATGCCAATGCTATTAATAACACTTAAACCACTAGACAGCGATAATCCCCTAATTACAGACTCCTTGGTGGCTAAGTACTTGTGGAGACATCTACTTGTTAACACAATTCACAAAGCAGAACTAGAGAGGACAATACCATGTTAATTAGGACAAGGATGATGTTGGTAACAGTAACTGTAGTGATAAGCAGAGCAATTATAACAGGGAACGTTTATGAAAGTTAATTGTAATTTTGAGAAAATGATGGTGGTAATGATGAAGATTACGATAGTTGTCGATTGGTGATGATGGTGACGGTGGATTAATGATAATGATTATAATAATGATAACGAAAAATATCATAATGATAAAAATAGTAATAATATTATGATAATGATATAAATATAATATTATCATTATTACCACAATAACAACAACAAAGACTACAACAATTACAATTACAATTACAACGATCCTGGTAGCGTAATAGTAAATTGTAAATAGAAAAATGCCGAAAGAAAATAACTCAGAATCACGGACCAAAAACGAAGAGATTTTCCGACTTCACAACGTGGATATTGGCGATCCCTTAAATGTGCCCCGAATTATCTTCTATTTAAAGGGATTCGGAGATTAAGAAGTTGAGAGTTCCTTAAGGGGGGAAAATAGATTAAATCTTATCGTATTGAAGGATGAGGTTTCTGGATGGGGTTGAAGGCTTGTACACATATACGCACACGCACGC
>NW_020869300.1:119738-127238 GCF_003789085.1 Penaeus vannamei | reverse complement strand
TCTCTTCCAAACCCCCCCCCCCCCTCCCTCCTCTCTCAAAAAAAAAAAAAGAAAAAAAAAAAAAAAAAAAGCTGATCTTCGAATGAGAAGGCGAAAGAAAACCTTTTTTTTTTAATCGTATCGTTATCCATAACAACTGTGGCCGTGTGTGTGTGTGTGTGTCGGATCCGGCTAACGCAGACACGTAGAAGGAAAGGGGGGAAAGGTGGAAGAATTTAATCTTTGGAGCAGAATATCTCCTTTCACTTCAACAAACCTGGATAATGATGGCTTATAGGGGAGGTGACACATGGTCGAGGCGCGCACGCGAGTGTGAGTGAGAAAGAGAGGGGGCTAAACCACACACAAAAACGCAATGAACTGTATACAGGGACCTTTAAGCTTTTCTATGAACTAGTGATACACTTAAGAATCACGTGAGACTAACACTAAACGGAAAAAATATTCACGCATAACATTAAACATTAAAAACCGAGATAGAGCGTTCAAAATGATTTTCACTCTATCCGACGAGGAACTATTGACGAGTCCGAAACGTCATTTTTTTTTTTATTCCGGCCACATCATCGCAGTGTACCATTCTAACAAACGTATTTAAATTTCTATACATTAGCAGAGACGCACAAACACAAACTGTTTATACATTAGCACATACACACAAACAAACACAAACTGTTATACATTAGCACATACGCCACAAACACAAACTGTTTTTATACATTAGCACATTACGCACAAACAAAAACTGTCATATACATTAGCACATATAGCACAAAACACAAACACACAACACACACCACAAATCTGCTATCCACTTCCAGAAACATCCGAAAGATCTCACTTCCCTCGATGAATCTCCACACGAAATCAACAAAACCACACAAATAAGGCGATAACTGTGACACAAGGCTCAACATTTCGCATTCTCTCCAGACTTCTTCAGGCGGACGTTCCTCCCTTGCCAATGCATGGAGGAAGGGGCCACTGGAAGCTGCCACTGACAAAGCACTCTCGGGAAAGTTTGTTGCGTCTGCTTATAAATTGTCCCTTTCAGGATACGTGAACGATCTGGGTTTATTTATAGACGGACAGACAGATAGACAGAAAGACAGACGGACAGATAGACAAGACAGACAGATAGGACAGACAAAGACAGACAGACAGAAAGACAGGCAAACAGAAAAGACAGACAAGACAGACAGACCAGAGAAGCAGACAGGTAGGGGAATACAGAAAGATAGATAGATAGGTTCAGATGTTCACACACACATACTATTACCATAAGCTTGAGTATGCACACTTTACTAGCCAATCTTTTACTTTGTCAATCTGTTTGTAGATCTCGGTTTTTCCAAAGTATCCATTTTACATCCTGTCTCCTTTACCCGCCTTTCATTCTATGCATACAAACACACCACACATACACAACACACACACACATCATTCTACATATACATATATATATTATACACATATATAAATATTATTATATATATACTATATATATATATATATATATTTATATTATATTATAAATATATTATATTATATATATATATATGGTTGTGTGTGCATGTGTGTTTGTGTGTGTGATGTTCATAGTGACTGTGTCTGTGAGTGTGTGTGTATGTATGTATATGGTATTCTATATATATATGGTATATTATTTAATATTATAATATAATATATTTATATATATATATTTTGTAAAAAACTTAACAACACATATTACATTATATATGTGTGTGTATACATACTATACATACATATACATACATACATATACAATAAACTTATATCATATGTATATATATTGTTGTGTGGGCGTGAGTGTGTGTTTGTGTGTGTTATGATTGCGAGTGTTGATTGTTGGATGTGTGGTTGGTTTTTGAAAAAATGTGCGTGATTGTGTGTGTGTTGATGTGTGTGTATGTATATGTATATATTATATTATATATAATAATAAATATATATATATTTGGTAAAAACATACACCCTACATTACATATATATGAGTGTTAAACACAACTATACATACATACTATTACCTATATATATATATATATATATATATATATATATATAATATAAAAGTATTGTGTGTGTGTGTGTGTGTGTGTGAATGTTTGTGTGTGGTGTGTGTATGTGTATGGCACATACTCGTTATAATACAAATATATATACACATAATTATGTATATGTATCTATATATACATATTATGATATAGATAGATATAGATACTTCTATCTTTCCTACTTGTTTGTGGGAGAAAAATAGGCTTGAGAAAACAAACGAACTGTGGCATAATAACAAACTGTTGACGTCGTTAAATTCTAAAGAAAAAAAAAAACTATGAAAAAAAAAATATATATAAAGGAAAAAATGAGCATCTAAGAATACCTACTCGACTCCGGATAATCCACTGTAATTGTGGTTTAAACGGTTTTCCTTATATCTGTGTACAACGGACTCCCCACAATAACGAGGCGTGAAAATGTTATTGCCTGTTCACCGCTGGACATCCATCTTGGTCGTGCTGTGGTCAGTCGCTTGTTCGCTTGTTTCTATTCAAATTTGGAGTCCACGTGAATGGGTATTTGCATTTATGTGTAAACCTTTTGGCCAGCGAATAACCACACATATTGTTGTTATTATGACTTGCGTATTTATTCTTTTCGTTATATTGGTATATCTCTACACACACACACACACACACACACACACACACACACACACACACACACACACACACACACACACACACACACACACACACACACACACACACACACACACACACACACACACACACACATGAATTAAGGAGACAGAAAATGAACAAAGATAGGAATTGTTAGTCCAAAATACCTGCCAAACAATGCGCAGTGGAAGTTATACGACCAGTTCTAAAAATCAGCGAATGGTCGTCAAAATATAAATCCTACTAATATTGTGTAGTGATATTAATAGCCTGGAATATTAGTGACAGGTTTCAACGTTGTCCCACAATTTCCTACAAAGTGAATCCTCTACTTGTCTGTTATTTTCTTTTCATTTATGCAATTTGTTATTTGTTAATGGTCTTCCCCAAAATTTATATTTTGGAAGAAAATTATATTTCAGTAAAGTAGCAATTCAATTGTTTGCTTATTAAAGGCCCAATTGCTAAGAGAGAGAGAGGGGGGGGAGTGAGAGAGAGAGAGAGAGAGAGAGAGAGAGAGAGAGAGAGAGAGAGAGAGAGAGAGAGAGAGAGAGAGAGAGAGAGAGAGAGAGAGAGAGAGAGAGAGAGAGAGAGAGAGAGAGAGAGAGAGAGAGAAGAGAGAGAGAGAGAGAGAGAGAGAGAGGAGAGAGAGAGAGAGAGAGGAGAGAGAGTGAAGATGTGAGAGAAAGGATGATAATAGTGAGAGATAATAATAATAGACTATTAGTAATGATAAACAGTAGTAAAATAATGACAATGACAATGGGATAATAATGTTACTATTTCTACTACTACTAATATTAATAATAATAATGATAGTAATACCACATAAAAAAAAAAAATCACAACAATAACAGCCATAAAAACACACCACATACACACATATATAATTTATGTATACATGTATATATATATATATATATATATATATATATATATATATATATATATATATATATATATATATATATATATATATATATATATACGCGCACACACACATAAATGTACGTATATATATACACACATACACACAGACGCACACAAACATACATATTGTATATATATATATACATATAATCATAAATATATGCATATATATATATATATATATATATATATATATAATTATATATATATATATATCTTTCTTATTTATTTTTCAACTGCAAATACAAAATAAAAAAGTATAACATGACAAGAGAAGTTTTTTTTAAAAACTAATGTAACTGCATTCAATTCTTTTTCACTCTTACATTTGCTTTTTCTTTCATTGGCGGTTTAATTCTTAAATAATTCAACTTAATACTAGAACCAAAATTCTTAGAAATTTAGAAGCGATCGCGAAGCAGATGTACTGTTCCTTTCCGTATTCTTAGATTAATCGGATGATATTCTTTATCTAAAACTACCTGTCGTGTCAGCTGTTGAGGTCATTAGCGGCGAATACCTTGTGGGATTAAAATAGAATATTTAAAACATTTTGAAAATCTATCAAGAAATCTTTTATAAGTGGAAATTGGTCACGATAAATATTATATTAAATATCAAGTTTTGAAAAGAACGATACGTTGCTTTGTGAAATGTCTTTACACACATAGATGGGTCAAAAGGTAATTAATTGGTACACCTCGTGACTACCTGATTTCATCTTTATTTATTTATTTATTTGTTTATTTTATTTTATTATTTTTTTAGCTAATGCTATCAATATCGTCACATTATTATAACTATTGCAGATATTATAACCATTATAATTGCCTGAATATTACAAACAATAATAGAAAAAATCAGAATATTTCCGAAAATCAAAGAACTGGTAAACAGGTAAGAACTTTTACGCCAAACTCCAGACATTAAGAGTTTTGAAATCACGATGTTGCAACAGTTTGGAAATCATTACGGCAATAATGCTGCTTTCGAAACTGCTCGTCCTGCTCGTCCAGACCAGTTGGACGAGATGCTTAGACCGTTCGGAACCTCCACTATCTCGTCCCGGACAGGTAGTCTAGCTCGTCCAGCTGTGGTGCGAACCGGGCGAGCAGACGAGTCACAGTAGCTTTGTAAACATTGAGTTTGCAAGTAACCACAAGATATTGGTGGGTAATTTAATGGCCCTTTATTGGTGTTATCAAAGGATATATTTGCGTTTGTCAGTTGCAGGTAAGTTAAATATGCATCAAAGGAGTTGCAAAACCTATGCAGCGTGTAAAATAAACACCGGTATGATAAAAAAGTGAATGTTTACCTTCGAGCCGGTTGCATTCTGGGCAGAGAGGGTCTTGGAGGTTCCGAACGCGGCCCACTTGTCCTGCTGTCCTGTATTTGTGTATAAATGCATTCACATGTTCAGATATTTCTCTTATCTTTCTTATTATCTACGTATCTCATTTTGCGATATTTGTCAATGGTCTTTTTCTTATAATTACTGGTTTTAAGCTCGATCAAAAAGTTCAGAATGCTTATTCTTGACTGTAAATAAACACAGAAATCTGATGCTATCATGTTCAGATTGTTCATTTTTGTAATTTCATTCTTTTTATTATCTTTATATTTCTTGATTTCATTTACTGGAGGTGTCTCATGAAAGTGATTATTAGTATGAACATGAAAAAACATGATTTATACATGAGAACATGATTCGCGAATAGGAACAGTCACACACTTGAACACTGAATACTTAATACTCTACAATATATTTACACACACTTGTGTCTGTGTGTATTCATATATATGTATGTGTGTGTGTGTGTGTACGTATATATATATATATATATATATATATATATATATATATATATATATATACATATATATATATATATATATATATATATATATATATATATATATATATTATATATATATATATATGTGTGTGTGTGTGTGTGTGTGTGCGTGTGTGTGTGTGTGAAAACTGACCTTTATGACATTTTGTTACGCTTTAAAGATTAACTTTGCCGCTCATGACAAATATTTCCTCAAATTAAAGAGTGAATCATGTATATATAACACATCTGCACTGTTGTATTAACAGTTCTTCATTAGTGAAAGAAGTCTTATCCCTGCAGTGTGATTTATTCCCTGCAGTCAGTATCATAAATGTTAAAATTTTTAGTCTGCATTGCAACGCTAATAGATTTTCAAACTTAACATGAACCTCATTATTATAGATTTATAAGTACCAAGCCATTTTTTTCTCAGTTAACACACGCAAAAGATAATTGTTAAATTAAGAAATCCTTCTGTTAATAACGAAATAAGGGCAGAGCCTGACGAAGAATAGTAATAAGCACAAGTAAGAATTAAATGTTGAAATTAAAACGAAAGTGGTGGAGTAAGAACTGGAAAGGAATAATGTGAAATGCAGAGAGAGTCCGGGGAATCTCTTAAATGTCAAAGAGCACTTCTCGCCACAGAGATTATTCCCAGGGTGCTCTTGTGTGTGTGTGGTCACCGTATGTTGGTTGCAAATGGGTTTAAAGAGCAGGACAAAAGGCAGTTTATGTCCCTTTTTACATGTACTACCTTTGTCAGTTTATGTCCCTTTTTTACATATACTACCTATGTTTGAATTATACATATAATACCTGAACAGTTATAACTTGCTCCGGACCATTAGAAGGCGAGCAACAGCCTGAGATATTCAAGCAAAAGCTATGAGACGTGAGAACAGTGGTGTCAAATGCGAGGGTCTAATATCATAGGTATGAGGTGTGAGGCATGAAGCTAGACTATGAGGTGTGATGCGTAAGACCAAGTGTGTGATGTGTTAGTAAATACCGCTATAGACTGAAATGTTGGGACCAAAATATGTACTACAATTGATACTCAAGTGTTATCCAATACTACTAATTTCGTGCACATTATACAAGTGTGATCTGTTGTATAAAATGAATTAAATATATGTAACTAATACAGCATTTTGAATATGATATGTATTGAAATATATTTTTCACATTTACATATACATAAATTTGCTGGTATAATCTTTTGTGTTTTCAATTTGATTTCCCTCACCCCTACCCAGAGCAATAGGGATATATTTCATGTTATTGAGGCCAAGAGTCAAAACGAGTTTTAACTCACCTGCGGCTTCCTGTGTCTTTTTCTGCAGATTTGGAGCTCGTGCACCAGTCGTGGCAAAGAGACACCTGGTGTTCATTTGTATCTTGGTCCAGAAATAAAAGGCTGTGTATTAAACATTATGTTATTTAAGTCAAGCCACCTATCGTCAGCTCTGGTTGGTATTTCTCAGTAGACTTTTCTGTAGTTGGTCGAAGGGTTGTAGAAGTCATATGTAATGCGGGTGAGAGGTACATAGCCAGGCGGTTCCATGTATCTTGATGTAGTAGATGGGTGTTGTATACATAGAGCTCCCAAACAAGCAAGGAATTTTGGACAGAGTGGCGGTATACTGAATAGGTCATATTTACATAATGTAGCTTTCCGGTTCAGCTCATGACAGCCAAGTTCCTAAGACCAATCTGTAGAGACGAATATTAGAAAGGTATAAGACTTCCTTCCCTTGCGATAATTTCAATTCAATTTCAATATCCAATATCCTGCTTTTAGAAACGGTAAATATTCTTGGCTCCTTTTGGGTATATTGGTAATCCTTTAGAGGCTCAAATAAGATACAATAAGGCTAGGGTTGCCGTTGATTTTTTACAAAGGGCGTTTCAAGCACTAATGTATAAAGGACCCCCAATATCACTAAATCTGGTTGTGTGATACATCAGTTTTCTGATGATGTAAAATTCTTGTAAATGTCATTTTAGAAGAAGTGGGATCCCGT
>NW_020869300.1:107238-112238 GCF_003789085.1 Penaeus vannamei | reverse complement strand
ATATATATATAATATATACATATATATATATATATGTATATTATATATTTATAAACATAAACACACACATTTACACTGACGCACACGAACAGACACACATACACACGAACATATACATACATACATATACATATATGTATATATATATATATAATATATACATATATATAAATGTAAATAGATATAAATATATGACATACACACACACATACATATGTGTATATATATATATATATATATATATATATATATATATATATATATATATATATATATATATATATGTAGATATAAATATATGACACACACACATACATGTGTATGTATATATATATATATATATATATATATATATATATATATATATATATATTATATATATATATCGGCTCCTAACAACGGGCACATTCACAGACTTACCAAAAATGAGGAACTAAACGTGTATGGTATTCGTCGCAGTTCAAAATAACAGCAGAATAAGAAGCTGTTCGCAAACAAGTAGAAGAATTCTGTAGCTGAATATTGGAAAATACGAAGATGGGGCACCGACCATCAAGCCCCATAAGGAAAACGATAAAATCTCAATTGAAAAAAGATCTTAGGCATAGCGGCCCTGTTTACAGACTGACTCGAGGAAATATTTAATAAGGTAGAATGGAGCGAAGAGGATATCAAAATAGGGGACAAGTAGCTAAGCAATATTAAGTTTGGCAGACGATATTGTTATCTTCAGCGGGTCAAATGAAATGCCCTAAACACACACACACACACACACACACACACACACACACACACACACACACACACACACACACAATAAACGATCTGATTAGAGAAAGACTGAAAGTTGGATTTCAGATAAACGGGAGAAAGACTGAACCTTAATGATCAAAAGTAGAGTTCATATAAAGACTGAAAGTTGAATATCAGATAAACAGAAAAAACAACTGAAATTCAAAGTACAAAAAAGTAGATTTCAGTTCGAACAAACAGACGTAAAGGTAATGGACAAGTGTGTATACCGAAGGCAACTCGTACAGACAAATTCATCCAATAAAGATTATATAAAGCGACGAAAGGCTAGGCTGGAGCACCTTCGGCAGACACAGAAGCATATGAAGAAGTTCCTGGATATTATGTTAAAGAGAAAAAGTCTTTAGATAATGCGTCCTCCTCGTCACAATATACGGGTCAGATACATGTAATAACACCAAGATACAGGAGAAAGCAAAGAAAGTGTAAAGAAAGGGAGAGATTAATGTTGAGAATTAGTCTAAGACGTAAAAGAGGTAAATATGATCAGAGAACAGAACAAAATGGAAGAGTAGGGAACATGTAGTGTAAAAAAAAAAGTGGCAACAGACACATTACATATGTCGTAGAGTCGTAGACAGAATAACAAATGGACAAGGGAAGTAACAGACTGTGGTATAGCTAACAAGAGAGAGATTATACGAATATGTCCATATACATATACTACTTCACAGCAAAAAAAAAAAAAAAAAAAAAAAAACAAAAATGAAATAGCGTAGAAGAACAAAGAGATAACCTTTCCAAACAAAGGCCAGTATGATGAACACTAATTTCCGAACACCCAGGTACCACTTTAATCGTAGGTGAGGGTCGCTTCATCAAACGTTCACTTACACCGTTCAGAACCAATTACCAGATAATGGAAATCCCATATTCTCCCATTAGAGAGCCCCTCATGGTACGGTTAAGACTATGCTACGACAGAGGATGATTAGTGCACAATAGAGAAGGACCAATTTTTAAAAGGTTGAAGGCGTGTTGTGAGTAAAAGCGTGATGTAAAGTGTTTGATATATTTCTTTTATTTATGTAAACGGAATAACTTCTTGCTTTTGTTAAACATTGTGCATACATAATCTAACACTGAAGAAAAGATGTTAAATGGAATGTAGACCGTTAAGTATATAAAACTATTTTTCAGTCTAGCAAAATACCGAAAGATTAAGAATATAGTCTATGTTAACACGGTAATGATTGATAAGTAAATATTTGGTGGAGATTGACTTTATTCATTGGTATGATAGTGTGTGTTTTTACAAACCTTTTCCTGCTGTCACCAAGAGAACAAAATATCCGCTGTTCTGGAATGTCAGAGAGACACAAAGAACACTTAGAAATTTAGAACAAAGATCCCGCATGAAAAATAGATTTCACAAATTGTAATGGATCTATCATGGAGCTGAAAGAAATGCAAATAAAATGAGAAACAAAAACACTCCGATTAAAACGCGAGAAAAAGAGAGTGAAACAGAAAGAGAGAATGAACATTACATGTGTGAGAACATTTGCGGAAGTGCAAAAAGAATAAACAAACTAAATTCTTTGGGAAAATATGTTCACACACACCAGTAAAAGAAAGGTGTCTACAATGGAAGAGATTAGACACGTGTATGAGAGAGAGAGAGAGAGAGAGAGAGAGAGAGAGAAAAAAGGTTTTTGCGAAAAATATGAGAAATGATGAACGAGGACTGAGTAAAGGAGACAGCAATCAGAATTACCAAATAAATTATCTTGACAGGAAAGCGACAAAAGAAAGAAAAAAAGGAAAAGAACAGAAAAAAATTAAAAAAACCCTAAATTATCTTGACAGGAAAGCGACAAAAGAAAGAAAAAAAGGAAAAGAACAGAAAAAAAAAATAAAAAAAAAGCCTACAATATTAATTATAAACAGGGAGAGAGCAAGAGTGAAAAACGAGTGAAAATCTTTCTAATAATTAACAGAACATTTGATAAATCACCAAATTACCTTGAAGACATATTATAAGCAGTTTGCAATTTCGGAAAGAATTAGGCTTCAGCAATATTGTTTTGGATGTAGTAGGAAACTTAGACATTCAGTGGTAATGACAATAACAATAACGTAATATAAAAAAATGAATAAATATACATACATAAATAGTCCTTCTTTCCTTTTTCTTTCTTTCTTTCTTTTTTTAATCATTGTATATAGTAACTAGTATTATTTATGAGTGTCATTACAATCACCGTTATAATTTCTATTATTATCGTCATTATCTGTATAATAATCATTGTCATTATTCTTATCACAAATGATGTGTTGAGTTTTGTTATTGTTATTGTTGTTACTATTATTATTGTTGTTGCTGTAATTGTTATTATATATTGTCATTAGTAGTACTAGTAGTAAAAGTAGTAGTAGTATTGGTGGTGGTAGTACTAGTAAAGTAGTAGTAGTAGTAGTAGTAATAGCAGTAGCAGTAGTACTAGTACTAGTAGTAGGAGTAATAATATAATAGTAGTAGTAGTAGTAGTATCATATTATAAAATTGTAATATAATGCTATTATTATCATCAATAGCTTCGTCCAAGTCATCGTTATCATATGATTAATGTTACTTTGATATTGTTCTTGTCATAGTAGTTATCGGTATTAATAATAGTTGTATCATGACAGTTTTCTAGTATCATTATTATTAACAGTAGTAGAAGTAGTAGTAGTAATATTAATAGTAATAACAGTAGTGTTAGTAGTAGTGGTTGTTGTTGTTGAGAGTTGTAGTTGTAGTAGTAGCAACAGTAGTAATACTGGGGGTGGTTGTGGCGGTGGTAGTGATGGTAGTGGTAGTAGTAGTAGCGCAGTTGTAGGAGTAATAGTAGCAGTAGAAGTGGTGGTAACGGTTGTAGTAGTAGTAATAGAAGTAGCTGTAAGTAGCAATCGTAGCAGTTGTAGTAATAGTAGTAACAATACAAGAAACACGTGTTAAAAACACTTGGTTGCTAATAGCAATATAAACAATTTTAATAACAGTAGAAATATTACTAGTCATTTCCTTCTGATTCTGAAAAAGCTCTCCATGGGTACCGGATTCATCACATATGCAAAAAAGAAAGAAAAAAAGAAAAAGTATTACGAAGGCCTCTTCAAAACCCAGCAACGCAAACCACTATTCCTTAACCTGACGACTCTCTTCTACACAAAAACCTCCCAAATTCAATAGGTCCCATGTGCAGGCTGAATCTATATTCTACAAAAAAACAACAACTTTGGAATAGGCCCGATTTTCAGGAACAAAGTGCACGTTTAAGGATGTTATTTAAGCGAAATGGGGTCTCAAGTGTTGGCTGCTCTTCGCATTTGACTACGAAGTGCTAATTAGTGGTCTATTTGGATACAAATATGGCAAGTTGGAAGAGCACCTCCATAAGAGAACGATGGAAGAGCACTCAAAAATGTTTAGCTTGTTTACGAAACCTCGTGTAGTGTCAGTTTTCATCCCAACGTAATGCAGAGTATACGATGTTATAGATGAATAGTCTTTTTAAAATGTTCACCGTGTTATTCTTCATTAGCCTTGTTGATAATAAATTGATACTAGTAATAGTGATCAATATGCTAGCAATAAATATTACTATTTCTTTTTTGGTGATCATGATCATAATAAAATAATGATAATGACGGTGAAAATTGCAGTGATAGTAATAATAACAAAACTGATAATAGTGATAGATAATGATGATGATGATTAATATGATGATAAACATATTGGTAACGATGAAACTAATAATAATGAATACAGTAATAGTAATAGAAATTATAAAAATGATAATAAGCGTGATGATGATTATTATCGTTATAATCATAACAGTATTAGTAGTAGTAGCAATAAATATAGTAATCATAATAACAATAGCAATAATGATTAATAACCAAAAATAACAATTACAAAATATTAACGATAATAGATTAATGATAATATTACATAAAGATTATGCACAAAATATACTCCATTGAAATCAGTTACAATAGATTCCAAATTCTCCTGAATATCAACTTCAGATCTGAAGATGAATTCCAAGAAGATTCAGAAACGATGCAAGAGCTATTATTAGTCTATTTTCATCATTGTTCTTTTTCTACCATTGTATCAAAAGCGATAGTTTTTTGCTGTTGAGGAATGTGGTATATCGATAGCAATATGGTATTAGCAACAACAGCAATTTATAGAA
>NW_020869300.1:99738-102238 GCF_003789085.1 Penaeus vannamei | reverse complement strand
AAAAGAATAAAAACCACACCGTAACATATAGGTAAATACCATTCATCTCCCTAACGACCATAGTTACACAGGAATGTTACCGAGGGACCAATACTGCATGTTAGAGGGTAAACAAGTGGAGGGAAGAAGGTAAACCAGAGAATGTTGAACGTAGAGCAGCTGCATCGAAAAGCTGGCCAAGCAGCCCATGAGGAGACAGTGGATCGGCAAACAAGGATGGATTTCGTAAGAAAAATTAATGTCAATTTCATAAGAACAAGTATATAAGCGCCTGGACACGCACGCACGCTGACACACACACACCACACACACACACACACACACACACACACACACACACACACACACACACACACACACACACACACACACACACACACACTGTGAAAGAACTATATGTGTAATATAAGATGCATGCATGCGTAGACATACGTGTGTACGTGCATGTGCCTTTACCTGCTTGTTTTTATTCAGAAAAAAAAAACGAAGTTCACTATTCTGATAGATCTTTGTATTCTCGCCTAAAATAATCTGCGCAAATATTTACGATCGTGTACAGATTTTTTTCGAAATAGGCAGCTCGGTCCAGCACGCACTTAGAAACGGTCTCGACCAAGCCTGCGAAATGTTAGTCCCTTTCCGAAAACAAACTCGTGGTAAGTTTCGAGTCCTTCAGTCCTGCGTAAAAGGACTTTCAATGCGTCCGAAAATAGAGGATGGATCGTTCAGCGAGCAGACTGTCCAGGCTACGGTAAAAAAAAAAGAGAAAAAGAAAATGTAGAGAGGAAGGAAATACTAATAAACGGAAACACGGGAAACAGAGTAAAAGAGAAAAACACTGAGATACTGTTACGAAATTTTTGTTTCGTTTTTTTTTTTTTTTTTTTCATTGGCATATTACACTCTCGTTGTTGAAAATGGTCTGATTTTACACAATGTTACCCCCCCCCCCCCAAAAAAAAAGAGAGAGAGAGAGAGAGAGAACCATTAACTCTACTACTGTATCTAACAATCCACGTTTTTTCCTTGGCATATTACACTCTCGTTGTTGAAAATGGTCTGATTTTACACATTTTTACCAAAGAGAGAGAGAGAGACAGACAGACAGAGAGAGAAGAGAGAGTGAGTGAGAGAGAGAGAGAGAGAGAGAGAGAGAGAGAGAGAGAGAGAGAGAGAGAGAGAGAGAGAGAGAGAGAGAGAGAGAGAGAGAGAGAGAGAACCATCTCAACTACTGTATCTAACAATCCCACTCAACCCAACGCCAAAAAATAACGTACTCAACCGTGATTTACTTACTATAACGGCCACTTTTCCATCACGAGAACAGCGCCTCCAGTTAGGTTCATTAATAAAACTTGCATACGAGAGGAAAATCCACGATCTTTCCACTGTCTTCCCAGTAACGAATGACGACAATCATTCTACGCCACATGCCACGCCACATGCCACGTTATTGGGGGGGGGGGGGGGGTCTTTGTTGAGGGTAATTTGTGCTTCTTCGCGTTTCATGCTTCCTCGTGTCGTGTTTGTGAAAGGAGTCCAGTCTTTTGCGTGAACTATTTTTCTTCTCTCTGTCTCTCTACATGTTACTTTCCTATTTTCCTAATGTGTGTGGGAATCGAGTCTACTGTACGATCTAATTGTGCGTTGATAAAAGATTTTAGGAAGGAATAACATTTGCTTGTTTGTTTGGCGTTTTTTTCTTTATATTTTCTCTCGCAATATTCAATATATTCGTGTATTGTGCACATATTATATATATAGTATGTATATATATATATATATATAATATCATAAATAATGCCTCAAGTAAAAATATAAATCTTTTTTTTTCCTGTCACTTCCCCGCTTCCTTTGCTTTTTTTCCTTTTGTGTTTGCAAAAAGATCATTCGCAAATGCTACACTAGAGTCGTCGGCAAATGTCAAGCCGTGAATGAAAGTTCCATTCTTTGCTAACTTAAAGAAAAGAAAACAGAAAAAAAAGTAAAATAAAAAAAACAATCCCATTATTTACATTATTTGGTGCTAACTTAAAAGAAAAGTACAGAAAAGAATTAAAGTAAAAAAAAACAACAAAAAAAAAAACAATCCCATTATTTACATTATTTGGAGACGGTATTTGAGCCAAGTCTGACGAGAAGTTCGACCTCGACTGTATCCGAACTCGAGGTCCTACAAGTCAATCCCACAAGACTTTCTCGATTTGCTTAATGCAGACAGATACTTTCCCTTTCCTTCTCTTCTCCACTTTCTTTGCAGTATTCGACTACTGTGGTGGGGGGGGGGGGGGGAGGGTTCTCGTCAACAGCCGTGTCCATTCCCCGGAGTGACAGCCTGAAACTTTTCCAACCAAGGTAAGTGAAAGCGGACAGTGGACTTGGGAACATCTCAGCCCAAATCACCTTAACAGAAAAAAAAAAAAAAAAAAAAAAAAAAAAAAAAAAAAAAAAAAAACATGCTGTGATCGCCTTTTGTGGGCGTGACTTTGTTTCCGTTTTC
>NW_020869300.1:89593-91828 GCF_003789085.1 Penaeus vannamei | reverse complement strand
AGAGGAGAGGGAGAGGGAGAGGGAGGGGGAGGGAGAGGGAGAAGGGGGAGGGAGAGGGGAAGAGGAGAGGGGGGGAGAAAGGGAGAGGGGGGAAAAGGGGAAGGAGGGGGAGGGAGAGGGAAGAAGAGAGAAGAAGAGAGAGAGAAGAAGTGATATAACCGATCCTTTTCCTTGTTTTCCTACGCTCCTTCAATCTCCTTGGTTGTTCTTTTCCTTCTTCGTTTCTCCTCCCCTTGGTTCGCTTTTCCTTTATTCTTCGAAATCTGGTTGATTTTTTTTCTGTTTTTTTTTTTCTTCTTCTTTTCCTCGTCTTTCTCCTTCTGCTCCTGTTTCCTTATCTTTCTCCTCCTGCTTTGCCTCCTCTTCTCCTCCTCCTATCAACCTATTCCTCCCTCCTCTTCATTTCCTCCTGTCTCCCTCCCCTCCCTCTTCTTCCTCTCCCCTCCCTATCCCTCCTCCTCTCCATCCCTTCCCTCCTTCTTTCCTCCTCCCCCTCACCTCCTTCGTCCTCTCCTCCTCCCCTCCCTTTCCTCTCCCCCTCCCTCCTCTCCCCCTCCCTCTCCCTCCTTCCCCCTCCTCTCCTCCTCTCTCTCCTCTTCTAAATCTCCCCATTCTCCTCCTATAACCCTCGTCTTGTTTCCCCGAGATTAATATGTCTACGAAAGAAAGTTGTTGGAGCGGAATATAGAGCTTCGGTGAGCAGGCCAATAAGTGAGGTGAGAGAGAGAGAGAGGGAGAGGAAGGGAGGAAGGGGAGAAAGGGGGAGTAGATAGAGAGAGAGAGAGAGAGAGAGAAGAGGGTGATGAGAGGTGAGAGGAATGAGTTTGAAGAAGAGAAGGAGAGATGAGGGAGAAGAAGGTGGAGAGAGGGTTGGAGGAGAAAGAGGGAGAGAGAGAGGGAGAGAGAGAAGGGGAGAAGAGAGAGGGGGAGAGAGAGAGGAGAGAGAGAGAAGAGAGAGAGAGAGAGAGGAGAAGAGAGAGAGAGAGAGAGAGAGAGAGAGAGAGCAGAGAGAGAGAGAGGAGAGAGAGGAGAGAGAGAGAGAGAGAGAGAGAGAGAGTAGAGAGAGACAGAGAGAGACAGAGAGAGAGAGAGGAATGGAGTGGGAGGGAGATTCAAGCTAAGAGAAGATAAGAGAGGAGAGAAAAAAAAAAGAGAAGCCTGATTATCTTCTTGCGGATAAGGACATGGAGGAGGTTGCGAAAAAATATGAACAGAATTATATATATATATAATATATTATATATATATAGTATATATATATATATATATATATATATATATATATATATATATATAAATATATATATATCTGTGCGTGTGTGTTTGTATGTATAGATGTATGTATGTATCACTTCTCACTCTCTCTCTCTCTCATTTCTTTCTTTTTCGCTCTCTCTCTCTCTCTCTCTCTCTCTTCTCTTCTCTCTCTCTCTCTCTCTCTCTCCTCTCTCTTCTCTTCTCTCATCTTCTCGTCTTCTCTCCTCTCTCTCTCTCTCTTCTCTCTTCTCATCTCTCTCTCTCTCTCTCTCTCTCTCTCTCTCTCTCTCTCTCTCTTCTCTCTCTCTCTCTCTCTCTCTCTCTCTCTCTCGTCTCTCTCTCTCTCTTCTCTCTCTCTCTCTCTCTCCTCTCTCTCTCTCTCTCTCTCTACTCTCTCTCTCTCTCTCTCTCTCTCTCTCATCTCTCTCTCCCTTTCTCTCTCACTCTCTCCTCTCTCTCTCTCTCTCTCTCTCTCTCTCTCTCCTCTCTCTCTCTCCTCTCTCTCTCTCTCTCTCTCTCTCTCTCTCTCTCTCTCTTCCCTCTCTCTCTCTCTCTCATTCTTTCTTCTTTCTTTCTCCTCTCCCTCCTTCTTGCGCTCAGATTTCGCGATAAACAACCCTGGAAGCTCGTTAAGAGGCACCTAACAAGTTCTTTGTTTATGGCTGTTACGAAGAAAAAATAGAAAGGAAAGTTCACAAAGAGATATGAATAAAAAGAAAAAAAAAAAGCGAGGACAGAAAATTAGAGAAAAGACAAGAACAAAGAAATGGTCCAAAAAAAAAGGAAGAAGAAAAAAAAGGAAGAAAAAAAGGAAGGGGGAGGGGAGAAGATGTTTCAGAGGAAGAGGGGAAATGGAATGAAAAAAGGAGATAGAGAGGGCGATAAGGAGTTGATTGGGAGGGAGGTTATTAAGGGAAAATTTTTGAGAAGGGGAAAAGAAAAACTGACTAACGACGGGAGTAATAAGAGTTGTCATAT
>NW_020869300.1:84593-87093 GCF_003789085.1 Penaeus vannamei | reverse complement strand
GAGGAGAGAGAGAGAGAGCAAAGCGAGAGAGAGAGAACCTGAGCAAGCGAAGAGAGAGAGAGAGAGAAGCTCGAAAGAAAGAAAGGAAAGAAAAAGAAAGACTTTGAAAAAAAACCACACAGACAAAGACACAGGACCGAGAACGAGAGCAAGAAGACAAAGCACAAAGAGCAGAGGAAGAGAGAGAGGACAAGAGAGGTGAGAGAGAGGGCGTACCACGTTGGGTATCACCAGGTATGACCAGTTGCAGATCACACACACAAGCCATACCTGAGTGACCGTTCATTACCGTGGGGTGAGGAAGTTGCCAATAATAAATAGAAACACATAAAAAGAGAGAGAGGTAACACTCGGATAGATAGGTTTTACAGGACACACAGACGCAAACAGATCACACACACAAGCCATACCTGAGTGACGTCATACCGCGAGTGAGGAAGTGGATATAAATAGAACAATAAAAAGAGAGAGAGAGGTAACACTCGGATAGATAGTTTTACAGACACACGGATAAATAGATAGATAGATTGTCAGAAAGATAAGGGATAGATATATACAAGAATACAATAAAACATAAAATTATCCAATACGGAAAATTTAAGAAAAGCCTGGATAAATTTTAGGAAATGAAATGAAATAAAATAAATTAAGAGAGTAGGTATATGAGTTTCCTTATATGGAAAGGTAAGTAGATCTACCAAATTTCAAAAGTTGATAGATAGATGAATAGACAGAAGATAAACAGATAAGTAGATAGATTAGATAGATAATAGATAAATGAATAGATAGACAGATAAACCAATAGATAGATATACTGAACGATAGATAGATAGATATACAGATAGATTGATATGTAGACAGATAGAGAGAGAGAGAGAGATGAATAGATTGACCGGTAAATAGATAGATAAATAAACAGATAAACAGATAGATGGATATGTAGACAGACAGGTAGATAGATAAATAAATTGAACGGTAAGTAGACAGACATATGATAAACAGGGAGACAGATAGACAGATAAATAAATATAGATAAACAGATAAACAGATAGATGAATTATGTAGACAGACAGGTAGATAGATAAATAAATTGAACGGTAAATAGACATATAGAATAAACAGAGAGACAGGTAAATAGATAGGATAAATAAATTTGAACAAGTAGACAGACTATGAATAAACAGAGAGGACAGGTAAATAGATAGATTAAATAATTGAACGGTAATAGGACAGATATATGAATAAACAGGGAGACAGGTATTCGACAGCAAGTTGCAAGGCCCCTTATACAAGTGCCACTCACCCATCGCCTGGCACTGAGAGCCACATGTCGAAGGAGTGTCGCAGTTCCGTCAGTTATATGACCACCCCCCCCTTCCCTCCCCCTCCTCTCCTGTGGGTGTCGCCGCTCCCCTCGCCTCAAATGCGACCGTTTTTTTTTTTCCTTCTCTCTTTCTTGTCTTTTATGTGTCTGTTCTTTTTTGTTCTGTTTGTCTGTCTGCGTCTCTCTGACTTCTTGTCTTTTTCGTTTTTTTTTTTTATTTATCTTATTCTGGTCTCTGGGTTATTTCTCCCCTCTTTCTCTTCTCCTTTGCTCCTTCGTTTCTCTTCTCCTTTCTCTATTCCCTCTCTTTCCCCTCCCATCCTTTCCTTCTTCGTCCCATCCTCTTCCCTCTCTATATCCTTCCCCTTTCTCCTCGGAGTAACCTCTTGACGCATCGATCTCTTCCTCTCTCTTTATTACGTTTTTTTTATAACCAACTGCGTCACATATTACGAAGAAAACGCAGTTGGAACGACGTATGAGCAGGTCAAATGCGTCAGTCTTTTCTATAAAATGTGTCTGACTGAGGACCTTGAACCCTGAAATACCTTTAAGAAGAAAACTTATCTTTGAAGGGGGCACTCATGTAAAAAAAAGAAAAAGAAAGAGATAGGAAGAAAGGAAAGAAAGAATGAATAAAGAGAGAAAAAAATGAAAAAAAAAGAATGAAAAGGAAGAAGAGATAGAGAGAAAGATGAAAAAAAGAATGAAAGGAAGGAAAGAAAGAAAGAAAGAAAAAAAGAGATGTTTTTTCCGAATGTTTCTCGTTGCAGTTGAATTCCTTGCTTTGTTCTTCGCTTCACGTGAAATATCTCTTCCGATTTGGAATTTCCAGAAACAGCGATAAAATGATTTCACTAGAAAATTCTGCAGCTTGATTTTTGCGTCATATCTCATTGCGGAATTTCCCCTGTTTTATCTGCTTCTTTTTCTTTCTTTCTTTCTTTTATCTCTTTTGTTTTTGTCTGTCTGTCTGTTCTTCTGTCTGATCTCTCTCTTTTCTCTCTCCTTCTCTGTCTTTCTTTTTTCTCTCTCTCTTTCTTTTATCTCTCTCTCTCTCTCTCTCTTTTCTCTCTTTTCTCTCTCTCTCTCTCTTTCTTCTCTCTTCTTCTCTTTCTCTCTCACTCACTCTCCCCTCGTGCCTGTTATCTTCTCCTCTCTCATTTTCTCTCCCCT
>NW_020869300.1:74593-79593 GCF_003789085.1 Penaeus vannamei | reverse complement strand
TGAATATATAGATAAAGGCTAAAGATATTTATATACGATATATGAGTTAATATACGTATACTATATAGGATAGATATTATTATATAATTTATATATATATATTATATATAAGTAGTAGATCCCACATATGGACACACACACACACACACACACACAGGCAACCAATGGCACACCAACACACAACACCACAGACACACACACTACACCACACACACAACAACAACATCACACACACACACACACCACCACCACACACAACACGCAACAACACACACACACCACCAACATCACACATCAATAGTATATTATATCACATACACAGACAACACTCACACAACCACATACATAGGTAGAAATAGTTTCATATATATTAACCACACAACGTACACATTATCGTGCAATCGTAATCGCACATCATCAAGCAAACACACATCACACTCAACACACATCAACAGGCATTAAGTATATACACTATACAATTAAATATACACTATACATTTATAGTATAGTATATATATATAGTATTAATATACGCGTATATATTATATATTAATACATATATTATATATATTAATATTATACTATAATATATATTATATATTATATATTATTTTATGATATATATAATATCATATTATATAATATATATAATAGCTATATATATATATGCAATATAATATATATATATAATTAATATACTATGTGTTAATATGTATAGGTTGATTATATTTATAGTTAATACACACCACACTAGTAATATATATAATAAAAATAATATTGATTACTAAATAATATAATATATTATACATATAAATATACTAATTTATATATATACATAGATTATAATATCATTAATAGTTAAATACTATATATATATTATAGTATATGATAGTTTAATTAAAATAATAATATATATATAAATTGATTACATATATATATTAGATGTATAATATTTAGTATATATAGATATATGTATATAATTAATATATACATATAATATCATATATTACTATTATATATATATATATATATATTAATCAGATATATATATATCTATATTAATAATATATTAATATAATACTATTAATATATAATTAATTTCTATCTAATCAATACACTACACATACACATACGGAACAACAGGGATACAAGAAACAGCATAGGATATAATAAGGAACTTAAGTAAGAACGAGAAAGGAAGGACGGGTGATAAGGAGATAATTAACAGAGGTAGAAAGCACGGTTGCGAGCGGGAAGATGACACGCCCCGCCCAGACACGTATCATATAATAATAAGCTAGATATTATAACCGCATGTATATATGGTATACATAATATATCCTCATTAAATATAGTATTATATTAGTTAGTATATAATATACATATATAGTATAACAATATGGTATTAGAGGTTATACATATAGTATGATGATTATAGTAGGTACTAATACTATATATACTCACCATTATTCACTAAAAACTATACACTAGGGGAGGTTTTTCGTGAGGTACTGAGGGATCTAATCATTTTAATTATTTACATCATGAGTATACATATACATGGTCTGGGCCTAAAATGTAAGTAATAGGGCTGAGTTGAAATAACTCATGTAGTATATTATTATCAGGACTGAGTAAGTATGAACCAGAGTAGGTTTCAATTTATCTATTTACGTGCTACTACGCCTCCAACACCAGATGTATGTATGTGTATATATATAATATATAATATGTATTCTATTATTATATTTATTATGTATATGTATGTAATATATAGTATATATCTTATATAATTATCTCATCTATTCTCCTACCCTTCACCCACTATATATATATTTATATTATATATATAGTGTATAATCGCCTTCCCTCCTCCTCCGTCCTATTAGCTCTGTTTACTCGCTCATTCCGCATTTTATTCACCCTACCATATACCCTACACACTATTTTATACCGACCCCTATATATTATTATATTATACATTTCACTTAGTATACTCATATTTCGAGCTATCACGTCTTTCATCTTCTTATAATTCCTCTTCAGTCCTCTTTCTCCTAGCTTATTATCTCATTTGTCTGAATAATCTTCTTATCTTCTCACTTGAATTATCCATATTTCTTATTCTCTCTTACTCTATCTCATATCACTATCTATCTTCTTCTAATCTATCTATCTACCTATCATCTCATATCTCTCTCTGAAGACACTATTCGACTTCATCCTTATCTCATGCGTGCTATTATATTCTCTTCTTCTGTATCTCAATATCTCTATATATCTACTTCTCTCTATCTCTATCTTATATTACTCTCTCTACTTCATTCACCGTCTCCATTGCACGGGGGTAAGTCTAAGTGAAGTGAGTAGTACACATCAACACACTCGATAGTATAGTGTATCTTCGTGAGCGGTATCATATATCACTCACCCTCTTCTTACTCTATCTATTCCGTATACGACTCAGTTGAGATCACACTGAGAGAGCAGAGAGGGATGCTAGCAGATGATATTTAGAGAAGTGAGGCTTATATATAACGACAGGACATGATGATATAATCTCTATATATACGATAGAGAATCGCCGACTTATGGTCACGCTATCAGCTATATATTATAAGTAAAGGGTTTCGTATATTAATATGAACATGTATAATATGTAGTAGCGAAGTAACATGTGCGATCTCAATGTGTGGGAACTAGTAGCAGATGCCACAGTATTGGATCTATCACGATATGTATAAGCAGTATAGCTTTAAAATTAGTTGTGTTGCTCTGTATCCAATCATTAGAGATGGCTATCTTATCTAGTCTCACTCGTTGTAGCAGTGCTCATACCTTACGTCTCAGGAGATTAAGACACTCGGTCTAGGTCTAATTATAGCTGAGTGACACACCCCCACTGAACTGCTGGCGGTATAATGAGTATTGACAGTTATGTTGTATATATATAGGTATAAATATTATATATATAATAGTAAATATATACTAAATATAATGATTAATGTATATTAATTATTAAATAATATATATATATTAATATATATATAAATATTATTATATATTATTATAATTATTTAATTAATAATATTAGTGATATAATCTATATAATATTAATTGAACTTATACGTATACTAATACATACTATTATGGACTTCATCTCGTTCATCTATCATCGTCATCTATATCTAATCTCTATATATATTATAGATTAAGTCTATACATGGTGTTTGGTTGGGTTGCGTGTGTGTGTTGTTTCCTGGTGGTCGCTGTCTGTTCCGTGGTTGTGTGTAGTGTGTTGTTGCTGTGTTGTGTGTGCTGTGGTGTGCTGGTGTGGCGTGTGGGTTTGCGTGTATACTATATTAATTGTACTTTATTTATTTGTCATATTAACTATATCTATTATCTCACTCTTATCACATAATATTATAATCTATATATATTATAGTTCTATGTCTATGTGTGTGCTGTGTGCTGTGTGTGCTGTGTGTCATAATTATCATCACTAGTACTCTATATCTCTCTATATCTCTCTCTACTTGAGTGTAAGATTAGTGTGTTATAATAATATATAATAATATATATATATATATTATATACTATAATTATACAACACAATATTTATATATATAGATATATAGTAATATTATATATATATATATAAAGACACGCATAATATACATAATTATACATACCAATGTAATATATATATATACTACGAGCAGCTCGATACTATATTTGTAGTCATTATACAGAATACACAATAAATATAAATAAATGAATATAATATATCACTAATATAGTAATTATATGATATATGATAACTAATCACATTCAGGAGAGAGAGACACGACTACACACAACATCAGCACAAACATCACATAGTATATACTTGATATATATTATATAAAATTAATATATGTGTGTGTGTGTGTGTGTGGTGTGTGTGTGGTGTGGTGTTGTGTGTGTGTGTGTGTGTGTGTGTGTGTGTGTGTGGTGTGTGTGTGGTTGTGTGGTGTGTTTGTGTGTGTGCTGTACGCAGTATAACATCGATAATTATATATATTATATATATATTATTAATATATATATATATATATATTATATATAATGATATAGATAGAAATAGATAGATAGATAGATAGATAGATTGATAGATAGATGTTTTATTATACATATATAATATATTATATATACATACTAAATATATATATATATATATATATATATATATATATATTACATAGCACACACACAACCATTGACACACACGAACATTCCACAGAGGAGATGTTTACCCATGTATAGTATGTATTATTATATCATAATACACTTACATACATCATATATATATATATGATATATATATATATATTATATATATATAACATATATATACATATATATATATCTATATATATATTACGTCCTACATACTAAATATTTACATAATATAATATATATATAATAATATAACATATTATATATAATATATAATATATATATATATATATTATATTATATACTACTAGTATAATTATGATGTGTGTGATGTGGTTGTGTGTGTGTGTGTGTGTGGTGTGTGTTGTGTGTGTGTGTGTGTTGTGTTTATATAATATATTAACACATGTTTACATGTACAGATATATTATATATATATATATAAATTTATATATCATAATATATATATAATATAGTATAATAATATTATATATATATTTATATATATATATATTAGATAAGAATAGATAGATAGATGATAGAATAGATAGAGTAGATAGATAGATAGATATAAATACATATATGTAATATATTATTATATATATATATATATATGTATATATATATATATATATATTTATATATATAAATATATATATATATATATATATATATTATATATATATTCATTATATATACAAAGACACGACAACCCACACAACACACACAACGCGCACACACACAACACACACACACACCCAACATCACAACAATAAAGC
>NW_020869300.1:28779-48779 GCF_003789085.1 Penaeus vannamei | reverse complement strand
CTTTGATTTTCCTAAATTATTATATTATTTTATAAATGAAAATCCTTTTTAAAGGACATGTCCATGTATTTCCAATATTAGCATTTATGATAGAACGCTGACCACGATTTCAAGATAAGTCAGATTATGAAGAGGGGGATAAAAAATCCAGAATAGCAACGTATGAGTGTGCAGCAACCCTACAATCAATGTAGTCCTGTAACAGATTCTTCATTGAATTATTAGAATTCTTCTGTTACATTTTCCTCACATACACAAAGTAATAATGGTAATGGATACCAAAATTATAACATTTTCAGTACAAGTTTTACATAATAGCCATTTTATCCTTTGTAAATGTGAAGCAGGGATGTTAAAGCTTCATGTATAGTAGAATATGCAAATGTAAATACCATGCAATAAGGTATGGCTAGTGGTTGGGAAAAAAATTTAGATATTTCCAGGAGCCAGAGCATATGTCACGTTGGTATGGCAAGGGCATTTACAACTGTATTTCAGGTATTTGCTGAAGTAGTGGCACTTAAAGAAGTAAATCCCAGTCTGCGTGTCTTGCTGTGTTTAGGAGGAGACTCTCAGAGTTGGTGAGAGATCCTACCTCTGTAGCTGTGTAAGTAGTATTCATAGTTCATATTTACTTGGAATAACATGAACATTAATAATGGAAAGCAGTATTATTGAAGCTGTAGTATTTGGGAAAAAATACTTTGAGAGATCTAATTCTCCTATTGTTTACATATTTGGGTATCTATTGTATATTCCAGCAAATTAATGATTTTGTTTTAAATTTCCTCCAACAGTTTTGCCTACAATGCACAGCAGTTTTTGATAAATTATAATTTAGATGGTATTGACCTAGACTGGGAGTTCCCTGCCTGGCCAGCATGGAAGAAGAATGTTTTGGAAAAGAAATGGTTTACATACTTTGTCCTTCAGCTAAATAATGCTCTCAAGGTATATTTGTGTTGACATGTGTTTACATATTTTATTTTTTTAGTAACTTGTTTTACAAAATGATAAAAAAGAAAGAAAAAAAATATATATACACATACTAATACAAACACACACATGCAAACTAATGAGAGTTTGAGAGTAGTGCTTTTTTGTCATTCCAGTTGGCTGCACATCCTTCTTTCCTCCTAAGCATAGCTGTAGGTACTCCAAAACCCATTGTGGATCATTGCTACGAGGTTGACCAACTGGCAAAGTAAGATTTGATTCTCTGATTTTAATACATTGTTCGTGATGGTACATTAATGTTGTAGAAGTAGGGAGATAATTTTTGGAATCTGAAATGGTGTTTCTTGATATGCAATATAACCTGAATTTATGTTCCGATTGTGTGATTGATCTCATAAGTAGCTCATACCTGTAATGTTAAAAGTATGGATCTTCATCCTCTACCATAGGTAATGGGGATTTGTGTATGCATTTTTTCTATGTACCAGTAATGGGCATAAGATTAGTAAATTGGATTATTTTGCCTCAAAGAAGATATATTTTTGGTGATAGTAATATTCATTGCTGCCATTGGTTCATAGCTCTGTTTGTTATTGAATAACTAAGACACAACAATTTTATAAATATAATGATAATAATTTATGATGATTGTAATAATAACAACAACAATAACAGCAACAATAATAATAATGACAATGATAATTATATCAATATTAATCATAATGGTAATAATAATTATAATGGTAATAATGATAATAATAATAATAATTAAATAATAATAATAATAATAACAGAAGTAATAATAACAATAGTAATAATGATAATAATAACAACCAAAACAACAACAGATAAAAATAAGAACAAAAAACATTATAATAGTAATGATTGTGATTATGATGAGAGTAACAATAATGATAATAATATAATGAAACAATAATGATGATAATAATAATAATAGTAATAATAGTAATAATAATAATGATAATAAGGCAGTGTGATATATGATAATTGTTATAAAAACAATGTTGTGGCTTTAAGGAGATGGAGTAGTGAAAAGCAAGGAGACTTTTTCAAGGTATGTGTATTTATGTTCATAGTTGTATTCCTTTACATACTTACTTTACTAATATTTCCTGTTTTTTTATGGCAGCATGTTACAGAATCAAATTTGAAACTAAGTAAAGAAATATTGTAATAAACAAAAATTTTCACATCTTCTTGAAGGTATTGTGGAACCCTGCTCTTAAATATGAGAATTTCTGTATACTATTATTATGATGTTTTTTTTTTTTTTTTTTCCAGTAGTAATGCTTACTGTAGAAGTTGCAGTTTCACCTTTATTAATAATAGTAATGCAATAGGAATAGATATAGTAATAGGAATGTAAATATTGCTAAAGATTTTAATAGTGATAATAACAATATTGCATAAATAAAAATTACATGTACAGAATTTCAGTTTTGGAAACTTTTTAAGTCAAATATACATAACTTTTGGAAGACATTCTTGTTAAATTGAAAATAGACAAAGTGAAATTGTTAACGGACTGGTCATAGATGGCATGACATAATGCCATGGCCATTGTAATTTTAATTTATCTGTTGTATTTACACAGATGGCTTCACATGTGCTTAGTCACCAAAGAGACTGTTGGTAGTCCTACCTATTTGCAAGTTTACCCTTTCCCTTGACTTTCACACACAAAAAAAATCTTAAATCTTTTATTGTTATTAGTAATTTAATAGTAATACTAATAACATTAGTGATATTAATAGCATTAAAAAAACATAAATCCCTCAAGGAATGGGGAAATCAGGCAGTGTCACTAGACTCCTTGTTGGCTGAATATTTACTGAGCCTTCTGTGTACAACAAAATTTACAAAAAAACTGTTGTGAACTGTACTTTTATCTGCTGCCGATGAATTAAGTCTGTCAACAATATCAGTAATTCAGCATTTCTTAGAAACATTTGTATATTATTCCTCCTCATGATGTAAATGTAATTGCATCTGTTCATTTACAGATATGTAGATTTTGTGTCCATTATGGGCTATGACTACCACATGTATCAGTCATACTTACCCTTCACTGGTCACAACGCTCCCCTGGCAGAACGGCATGATGAGATTGGATACTTTTCCACGCTGAATATTGAATGGGCAACCCAGTATTGGCTGCAAAAGGGAATGCCTAAAGAAAAGTTGATGGTTGGTATACCCACTTATGGACGCACATGGAGGTGAGGAAGTAATTTCTGTTAGGCTCTTTGAGACTGAATGAGTGCAAGGATATACCAGTATTTTTCTTTATGTCAGATTGAAAAAGGTGTTACAGCATCTGAAATGAACAATTAATAATAGTCTAACTGAGAGGAACATAAAGTAATTGTACAACAAAAAATGAGCTTTCTGAGCATTAATACTTTTGCAAAAGGTGAAAAGGGTTAAAACTTTCTGTTGACAGGCTGCTGAGCGGTGCATGGCATAATGTTGGAGCTCCAGCAGTTGGGACTGGAATGTTGGGAGGATCTCTTACTTACACAGAAGCATGCATCTTTGTGAAAGAGGGAGCAACAGCTTATTTTGATGATGAGAGTAAAGTGCCATATGCTGTCAGAGGAAGAGATTGGGTCTCTTATGAAAATCCTGCAAGTATCAGAGCCAAGGTGAGGTATGAACCTTCTGGCTGTATTCAGTGATGATTGTCAGGGGTCACCAACTTTCATATTATAACTTTTTTTTTCAGAAGCACGATGTTATTCATTATCTTTATCATTGTCATAAAGTCAGCCCAAATTGTAGACTGTTTACACTTTGTTATATATTAGAATATTTATAGATTGATAGGTTATTTATAAGTTATAATCAGTAATAACTTCCATCCTACAGGCTGAATGGGTCAAGACTTCAGGTGTGGCTGGGGTGATGACCTTTGACCTTAATTCTGATGACTATGCTGGCCTGTGCTCAAGGAAGAAATTTGAACTGCACAACATAATTAAGGATACTTTGTCTGATATTCCACACAAATAAGTATATAAAGGATTATATTATATCATGAGTATTTTGTATTATAAAAAGGATTTCTTAAGGCATGTCCAGGTGGGAAGACAAGATTGGCAGGCATGCCAGAAAAGTGATGTCAGAGGCAGGCAAACTACCAGTTAAACTCATTCCACTCTTAAATTAGTGTAACCAGTATTTTGCCTGCCTTTGACATCACTCTTTGGCCATGCCTGCTCTTTAGACATGGCTTTAAAGTTTTACAAATTGGATTCTTATTACAGAGATGCTTACCCGAAATCTAGCCCATCAGTAATTTTTTCAAAAAATTTGTAGATTTTCGGTAATTTGGTGGTACTTACCCATAATGAACTGTATATGGCAATATTTTGACAAATATTATCTTTTCAACAAGAAAACATAAAAAATATCAGATCTGGATTACTTTTCTCTTCTCAGCAAATTCACAAACTTTTTTTTTTTTTTTTTTTTTTTACTTTTTTTTTACTTTACTTTTTACTCATATCCACACTCTAAAACAGCATAAGTAAGAAAAAAATTGGCACAGACTTGGTAATGAACATTCATGTACAGTGCAGTGAGGTGATCACAATTTGCAATGCAGTCTCGCTCAATCCAAATCTCAATGCATTCGGTATATACACAGTATTGTAGTGGGCAAGGCTGCCAGTAATTGGGTTGGTTGTACAAGACTGGCGAGCCTTTTTATAGTAGTGAAGACAATCAGATATCAGGATTTTAATAAATGAACATTTTTTCTTAAAAATCCTAATTAAAAGAGTTAAAATTTTATTAATTATGGGCAAATTGTAAGGTTAACATCTCTGTTAATATGATAAGTAAATCCAAATAAGTGTTGATGGGTATGATCTTTTATATGCCTCAACATATTAATATTTATACGGTAAAATTTTATATTTATGGTTGATTATTCTTATATGATTACACTTATACTCTTATATTCAGGTGAATTATATTAAGATATTACAACAACTTTCTAAAATATAGCCTCTTTCAGACTAGTTATAATTAGTTGTGTAATTATTCTAGCTGAAGAGATAATACTTTTTAAGCTTGTATCCTTTCAGTGAAAATGAAGTGCACACCTCCAATCAAGAGAGATGCTTTAATGTTGATAATTTAATACATTTACTTTAATCATTGAACAGCCAAGATTTGATATCACCAGTGTGCCTCTTTCTAAATTCATGTAGAGTTAAAGAGTGAAGTTACTGGATTTTGAAAGTGGTAACCCAATAACCCTGGGTAAAAAAATAGGCAAGTGGACATCAAATCAGGATTGTTGGCACACATCAACAGTTTCCCTTGTTACTGCCTGACTTGTTTGGTAGTTTATGGGCAATGTTAGGTACCTAAAAGCTTATATTTTGATGTTTAAAATAACCTTAAAAAGTGGAGTTCCCTTTACTTTAGGTATATTGCCTTAAAGTTTAACCATAGAAATGATGCGGCTACTAGTAGAGAAAAACAAGATCTATCTGATGATCCAACGGCTTGGGAAAGGTCGTGATATAATGCCACCTGCTACTTTGTCCACAATAGCCATGGCATCCAGTGTCATGGGGATAAAATAGACTGATATGCTATATTGCTATAATACTAGCAATTACTTATGAGACATTCCAAATCTTTACATGACCATTTAACTGTGATAAATTCTAGTTCATACTGATGTCAGTACATGGTTGTCTTAGATTATTTTCTTTATTGATTAAGAAGTTAGGTAAAATCTTCAAACTTTTATATTTATTTTTTCAAAGGACAGAAAAGAGCATTTATATTTCTTATAAATAATAATTTGTAATGAATAAGAGCAATATAATTGGCTCAAATATCATTTGGCTGAATTATAAATTATTTCCTCTAGTCCCTTTCCCTTCTCATTCTCATTATAAAATTTTAAATACATAGATTAAATTTGTCTTTTACATCTATCCACAATTTTTATTTTATTCCCTATTTTCTATAACTATACACTTTTGTAATGTGTTCTAAAGTTTAGTAGTGTCTGAGAGACTATTTTACTAGCATTTGATATTTTACCTCTTCATTGTATGGCTGGTGTTCTGGCAGATAAATATGAACCAGGAAATGAAATTTTCTTCCTTCTATTCAGAGGGTTTTGACATTTGAATCTCTTCAATCAGGCTATCCAGTGGCCAGAGGGTCAGCTCTTGTGAAACAAGTTTACAGTGGCTCAGACAGGAGGTTTGGCTATGCCTTTGGTAAAATTGGGGCATTTCACAGAAATTGTTTTATATTGTAGTTGGCTAAGTTTCATTCTGTTGTTAAAGGAGAGATGGATGGTGCTCAGGAACTCAGGAACCATTTGAGCATATCTTCCCCAGTGAAACAAACTACAGAGATATCTCATACTGAAGAAATCTCAGGAAATTAGCATCTATTTACCTAAATGATATAACATCTCTTGCTCGTGTCACTTCCTTTAGCACAATTTATATATAGATAAAAAACAGTATACCCATTAACAAGTAATGAAAATAATAATGAAAGGAGCCACTGGGGGGATGGCATGTACATACATGCCATGCCCACTGAGAGTTTAATTTATTAATTGTTCTTACATATAGATGACTCCACAAGTAATAAGTCACCAATGAGCCAATTACGAGTACTACCTGTCTCACTTGTTTACCATTTTCCTTGATTTCTGAAAATATTTTCTGATATCTTATAATGCTGTTAGTAATGGCAATAACACTATAATAATTATAATGTCTATAGTAAGAATAACAGCATCAATATTAAAGGCATTAATAAAAAAATAAAAGGGTTTTCCCACAAACTCAAGGAGATAAAATCAGGTGAGGTCACAATGTCTAAGCTCTTGCACAGCCATCCCGGACACGTTTGATTTATAGATTTACTTACTGACTTTCCATGAGGTCAAGTCTTTTTATTGTGATGATAAAGTTTGAGAAAAAAGTATTACTATCCACCAGAAAAATTTATGACCAATTCTCTCTGTGCCTCTCAATCAATTTTCATCTTTTCAGCAAGGCAGAGGAAAAATAAAAATGGATATAATGTTTATTGAATATGTTAATCATGGTAAAAATTACAAAATGGCACATATAAACTGAAGTGTAATAATATATCTGATTTTTTTTATGACAATCCTTATATTTTATCTATCAACAATGAAAATATTAAAGAATAATAAACCAGAAAGCATAAAATTATAGTGGCATTATTATGTTGCAATAATAGTGGCAAAAAAAGGATATACACAATACAAAAGATACATGATCCTTGCCTTAACACTACAGCTACCAATATCCACAGCCTTGCTTTAAATATCCTTATCAGTATCTATTTTATTATCACAGTATCAATAAGTAACTGAAAAGGCTCTGTAACATACCTGTGCAGGTTTTACTAGCAAGCATGGGACCTTTGCCCAGAAACAGATTATAAAAGTAAAATTCCAAAATTAATGGATGCTTCTGACTTGGAATTCTTAACTGAAATTTTTTTATAAAAAGAGCAAAATCACACTGCTTTGCCTGAAAGCTGAACAGTGTGTAACACTTGCTCCTCAATAACATTCAGGTTCAGCTGTCCTGTGAAGAAACCCAGTGTTTGTGGTCTGAAATAAACAGGTACACTGACGTAGTGACCAGCCTTAACCTGAAATTGTTTGTGGCGGACTGCAAATGGTGCTTTTGTAACTTCAGCTCTTACCTGCAATTAAAATTTTTTATATAAATTCATATTACATGGTTTATTCATATGCAGAACAAAAACAATACATAAATATTCTAGTATAATAATCAATATATTCTGAAATTATACTCTATACAGGTAAATATACATTATATAAATGTGTACTTTCAATAACATTTAATTTTTCCTTTAAAAAGTTATCCTCAAGTAAGAAAAAGAAAAGAAAATCAAGGATATGACACTAGTAAGTAATACCAACTAAAATTTCACACAAGTATTATCATTTAGCTCCTTACAGGTTTACATGCAACATACCAACCTAAGCATTTCATGTATAAAATTTAGTTTAATGAGAAAGAAAAAAATCTGTAAATCTTTTCTACTTCTACTCATAATCAAATCAAATAAATACTCACAGTATGCACTACACTGTCATGGTTTCTCAATTTCACTTTCACAAAATTTTCTTCTGAATTTTTTGTGTCAGGGAAGACAATGGAGCTTGACACAACTTCCACCATACTCTTCACCGAGCTTCTTTCTTGGATATTATCATTCTGGAACTTATTACTGCTGCTAGTCCTTTTTATCACTGCAGCTCTGTTAACACTACTGGCTGAAGCTGATTTCCTCCGATATCTGAACAGCGATATATCAATGAATATGAGTACATGTCAGAGGTTATACAATATAAGCAAATGTGTATCAGTCAGCCTGATATATTTGGTGAAATAAGTATACCTGTCTATAGACCCATCATTACAAACATATTTTTGCAACAACTTCAGTGTATGTATTAGGAGTGTACTTGTAACTTACCCTGAACTGATTTGCTCTACAGTGGTAAGAGATTTCTCATTTGTTGATTTCTCTTCAGTGTCAGGAACAGGCAACTTATTTCCACTGTATTCGTCTGAATGTGGATCTGGCATCTGTTGTTTACTTGCCACTGCAGTAGCTCCTGATGGGGCTGCCTTACCATGACCAGTGCTGTTTCCATCGCCATCAGGAAGAACTGTTACTCTAGCTCTGTGACACTCATTTTCACACATAACCTGTGGAAAAATATCTTCAGTTCCAGCATATTAAAAATTTCATTAACATACCAGCAGATGGTACTCAAACTAGAGTTAGCATGTATTACGAGATTAATCTTCTAAGATCAAACTTAATGAGAAGCCTACTCTGGAGAGCATAGATCCATTTATATCCATCTGAACCTTGTTAAGGTTAGCAAAACATAAGATTAGGTGCAAGTGGAATACTGACAATATTATGGAAAAGAGCCAGAAGTACAACATGATATTTTACTTTTTCATCTTTGATTATTTTTCCATCTACAATAAAATAGTATCCATTACCAGTTTTAATTATTAAAATTTCTTTACGAGAAAGCACCTGATTACCCTCAAGAAGTGAAATGAGTAACAGGTTAAGAATCTTGAAATTTGCAAACTAACCTGAAGGGACTGAGTTAAAGGGTTAACAAGAGGCTGAGGTAGACCAGAACGAACAAGCTTGATGTTAACACGAACTGAACTAAGGCTTGGTAGAATGGCTTCTCTTGGTTCAATATGGAGCCACTTACTAGCTGAAGTTACCTGTCAAAGAATCAATAAATGAAAATAACAGAATACGGTTTCATATTATATAAATTGATACATATAACATTTACTAATATCATTATTACTTCATAACATCCATTACCAAACTGTATACTACCTCAAACATTTGTCTTGTATTGCTAAAGTTAACAACAAACAATGTGTGGCTTGATGTGTCAGAGGCAGGGATGGTCAAGGTGGATGGAAAGACATCCCAGGTAAGGGCAGCTGAAGAGGCACGAGGTCCTGAGGCTGGCCCGGATGTGGACCAGTCTTCCCCTGTAGATACGTTCAGGACAGTTCCCTTCCCTTGTACAGGTGGGGAGTAAGGTTCAACAGTCCTACCAATTATAATTAACCTTATTAGTGGATTACTTCAAACAAATTTTCTCAAACTATGAGCATTATATTCATCAAATGTTCTCACAGAGCTTAGTTTAATACCCCCTTGAAACAATCAATGACCCTATTGCCACATTGAAAACCACCATTCTAGAGCATAGATTCTTATGCTTCATGCCATCCTAGTACAGATGTACAACAAAATAAAGAGAATTTCATTCCCTATTAAAAATGACAAATTAATGTATCCAGTGCCCAACCATTTTAAATATGTGATGCTGTAATAAAGTTATATCACAATTACATATATAAAAAATTATAAGCATTCTAACATTTTTACGTTATGAATCTAAATGGTCTTGAAGTAAAGTGCAGACATGGAAAATATGAAGAAAAAAAAACTCAGAAATGCATTATCTTCACCAGTTAATAAGCAAGTGAAGTATCACATTACCTGTCTGCAGCAACTGTGAGATCAGTCACTGATGTGATTGTCTCCTCAGCATCAAGGCAAGCAAATACAGTACTGGAAGCATCTTCATTAACTTGTCTTTCTCCATGCAATTCTACCTGCAGCATAACATTTAACTTCATTATTCAATCTATACAACCATTTATTTTTAGGCAGTTATAGATACAAAGTAACTGACTTGAATATAAAGTTTCTGGTTTTCTCAGCCTAAAAACTTAATTGCTTTTATCATTCTGCTTCCTTGTCAACACACTGCCACTGGAAAAAATGTTCACTGTAGTTCCATTTTGTGAAACATATCTACACAGATGGGTCAATAAGTGCTCAGCCACCAAGAAGTTAGTTAGTAGACATTACCTCATCTGATTTACCCTTTCCTTGAGTTTTCGGGAATAATGTTTTTTCATTTATTAATGCTACCAATATCAGTGTTAGTATTATTACTACCATTATAATTATTGTAATATTATTAACGTTGCCAATAGCAATGTAAAAACAAATAATATTTCCAAAAATCAAGGGAATGGGTGAGATAAGTAGTACTATCCATACATTGATATATACAATTTTCAACTAAATTCACAGTGGGCATGGCACGTATGCACATGTCCTCCTTAGTGGGACTGAGTTAAATGTCAACAATAGGGTGTAGTACAAATAGAATCAGAATGTCTTGAGACCTTGTTCTTCTCTTCTCATATTCAGTTTGTACCTAATATACCTCAAATAAAGAGTATGAAAAATGAAATACAAACCAAAACAGAATAAAAAATAATGCAGATAAAATAGAATCTTTACAGTTACATGACACAAAATTTACCCGAGTCTTAGAGCATGAATTGAAGAAAATGGAGGCATCTTCTGGCTGTGGTGGAAGACAATCCTCCTCACTCTGGGATTCCTTTTCTCCACTATAGAACACATCCCAATCAATCTTCACAAGCACGGGGTCATTAAGACGGCGAACCTTCACCTCCTTGTTTTTTAACCTGTTAACAATCATCAAAGAAAACAAAATAATTACAATAATTTATAGTTACTGAAAACGGTAACAGTACAAGCACATATAGATTATAATAATAATAGCTTTGCTAGTTACTGTACTCCATTTATCTGGTTCAAAGCAGTATAAGTATTTTTCTAGCATATTTAAAAAATTACCTGCGAAACCGCCTGCGAAGTATTTCATCACCCGACACTATCTGGAGGTAACCTATACAGCCTGGAGTCTTGGCAAGGACAGCCTCTGTGCCCATAACAACTACAAATATGTCACGACTTTCATGGGGATTTATGATGAATTCTGAAGGCTGAACAGTTATCTGGCTGCCTGCAACCCCCTGTGTATACTTGTCATCTAGAGCAGGCAAAATGAAGAAACATGAGAAATCATTATATTCAGTACAAGTTTTTTTTTAGGACTGTTAACATTGATTTCAAAGGACTTTTAAATTATTAACAAAATAGGGCAGTTACATTCTACAAGGATGTTTCACTGGTGGATAAAGGCAAGAAATTTTAATGAAAAGAGGATTTTTTTTTTCTTTCTTTCTTTTTTTTTTAATGGGTAACAGTCCATAATTGAAAGACATGACTGACATCTTTCTAGTGTTATTCTTTTTAATACTAGCCTTAAGATATTCTAGGTCTTATGATATATCAATTCACTTCTTACCCAAAAACACCTGGACTTTGACAAACATGGCACGATCACCCTTGTTCACAAAAGCAGTGTTGAACATGGTTGGCAGACCTGGTGCCAACTCTCTAATCACTAAAGCCTTGCTCTCAGGGAAATCAGGCACATGAAGCTCACACTGGCCACCATATCCTTGCAGGGGGATCTGAATATTTATGGATTTATTCATAATTCAGATCAGTGTATGGGATGGTAGATGTTGCAATGAAAGGAAAAAAAAAATTGTTTAACAATAATATCACACTAAGTCATCTTATCTAATGGTGAGATTAGATCTTCAAATACAAAATCAAATGTATAAACAAGGAAAGGATTTGTATGCACATTCCTTCAATTCCTCATACTCCAAAAATATATATTCCAATGACACAAAACACTTGGCTTTTTACATATTTCTCATAGAAAGCTTAGGTCACTGTAGTGTACCTGATATTTGATGGGTTCAGTTAAGCCTCGGGGTCTAAATACAAGCGTCCCACTCAAGGCTTCTTTGGTTGTTGGACAAAAGAAGACAGAGAATGCTAGCTCCTGGCATGGTTTCAGAACAACATCCATCTTCGCTTTGCCTTCTTTACCACCATACTCACAGATCTGAATATGAAATTTCTTTTTTAGATGCAATGACGATCAGAATAAGAATAATCAAAGCCAGAAGAATTGGTGATTAGTAAAACTATGATCACCAGATACTACTTATCTACCCTATTAATTCATCCTAATAACAATTACACCATGGTCATCACCTATTTTTTACATTTACTAATCCCTAATTTTTGGTATTTATTGAATAATTATAGTCCCATCATGATGTTAGTTTGAACAGTATAACAATCAAAAATAAAGTTTTAAAATAAATATTGAAATCATTTGAAGAATATCATACTCCCAGTGACTATATATAATCACAACAAAACATGCTTCAAAGGTGAACCTGAAAAGCTTTGCTGCCTTTGATGCCAAGGATGAGGTTGAGTGCCTCTGTAGTACAATTGTTGCGCAACACAATCTTTTGTGATGCTCTTCCTCCAATGCATTCAGTCCCAAACACAAGTCGGGATTTGGTGCTCTCCAAAGCGGAGGCCAAGTTAACTTGGGACTGGAAACAAAAATTATCTTGTATAAAGCCAAAGTGAAGAGAACACTTCCCATTATTTATGATGAATTTAATTGATTATTGAAGTTACTATGATTGATCTATAAATAATGAGTTGAATGTCCATACTGCTTGTGGAAGAGGGGCACTTATGGCTCTTGTCAGAGACGAGTGGGTCAACAGTTTGGCAACTTCTGGAGCTTTCTTGACTGCTGCACTTGAAATCCCAATCATGGACACCTCAAATTCCATTCCATCTGGCTCTATGCGCATCAGCAACACACTATAAGAAAGGGGTAAAAAGTACATGATATAATATATATATATATATATATATATATATATATATATATATATATATATATATATATATATATATATATATATATATATATATAAAATGTCATCACTATTATAGATTATCAGTGAGAAGGTAAATACAAAAATAGTGTAACAACACTAACCTCTCCATTCTTCCTACTTGACCTTTGGGTGAAAACACAAGACTAGGAGAAACTTGGGAGTGAGGCTGGATAGTTATGACTGCAGGAACAACACTGAACACATCTTTGTGCTCACGAGGAACCAAGGAGATCCTTAGAGGAAAACTAGATGAATTTCGAAGAGGAACTGTAGCTGTACAGGTTTCTGTAGACAGAGTCTCCAACACCATTGGCTCTGCAGCACGGAGTGACTGTAACTTCACCACACCCACTTGAGCCTGACAGAGTAACCCATAGGCATAAGGGATTATATCAGCTGAAGTATCTCCTCTTACAAAATTATTTATTTTGTATATTCTCAACATTTATGATTACTGTCTATGCTTCTTGTACTTATACTTTTTAATTTGTGATACATTGTTATACAATCAATGCCAGGGTCATGCATATGTATACCTATATAAATCATGATCAAATCAGTCATATTATATATTCTCTCATACTCTCTTTCACTCAGTCCCATTCGCACACAAAAAAAGGTTTAAAATTTGAAATAACTTGGTATAACTCGGCAGATGAAGCCTCATCAAAGTAATCTTGCTTTCAGGCAAAGAATCTCTTACCTTGATAGGCATGGCTGCAACAATTATGGTGGACTGATCTGGAGAGTCAAGTTCAACCTGAATCTGACTCCTTAACCCCACCACTCCATTTTCATCCACTGCATGGACAAAAAAAAAAAAAAAAAAAAAAAAAAAAAAAAAAAAAAAAAAATTATCATCTCAATTCCCCCCCCCCATTAATAAGCAGTTATTTGCAAATATCCCAACACACACAGGCTCTAGGTTTAATCTTTCAGAAATACTAGGGAGAATACCAACTAGGTTGATTCCTTACCTTTAACCTTGTCAAGGTGTGGTGCCTTCAGTGTGACATTCATGACCATGGGGATTGGGCCATGCTCTGTGCTGGCAGATGGAAGTTCACAGGCTACGTGTGTAGATGACACAACTTTTATACGCTCATCTGCTGTGCCAGTCCAATAAAAGATGGGGGATGTTGCAGCAACCTTGAGAAACAAACCAATGAGAGGAATGAATACTGTATGCCATGTTGATGAATGCAAGTTTGATATCTGTCTTATTTTTTTTATCCCAGAAGTAGATGGCCTGACTAATTTTCTATGAAGTGTGGAGCAAATCTACTCACCTGCTGAAGGGTTAGGATGACTGGAAGGGATTGGTGTGATTGGTTAATAACCATTACCTCCTTAGTAATTGAACAGCCCTCTGGTACAATACCAAAGTCTATTGCCTCCATAACACCACTGGTCAGCAAGACCTGTAAAATAATATACTTTAGACTATATGGGGAAACTATACAATATTTTATCTAATTCCCTATATACAAAAATCATTTCATCCAGACTGCCTACTAATTTATCACCACAATCTAGATTCCTTGCAGATTTTTTTTTACTAAATTAATCAAAATTGCAGAAAATGACTGAATGTACCATTGCATCATTACTAATAGTAATACATTTAACTTTGTATGTAGTGAAAGTGTCGGCAATTCATATTTGTATATCACAGATTATATGTATGATTACAAAATCAAAGATTCTACAAATAAACATACATGGGGTTCCTCAATCTGTGCACAGACAAGAACATTATGGATCGAGACACCCATACTGGCAGAAGGAATAGTTGAGCCTTTGGTAAGATCAGATACTTTTACTTCCAGCACTGCTTCAAGTGATCCAGCTTGCTGACTGCATAGCTTCAGCTGGATTTGACACATACTTTGTGGTTCTACAAAGTATGACGGCTTGAAGATCAGACCTCCTGTTGTTACTGGGCTTCTATTCAAGCTTTCCTGTAATAACATTTCCTTGTATAGTATCATTGAGTCTACTCAGTAAGGATTGTTTCTTTCATTTCAGGAGAACATACCATTAAGAGGAAAGAGTTAAATGAAACTAAAATAAAACTGACCTTTACACAATTCAGCGACAGCTGGACCCAAAGTTGCTTAGGGTTATGGAATACCATTGTAACCTCTGATGCAATACCCAGAATACAGTTAAATGAAACTAAAATAAAACTGACCTTTACACAATTCAGCGACAGCTGGACCCAACGTTGCTTAGGGTTATGGAATACCATTGTAACCTCTGATGCAATACCCAGAACACAGATCCCCGGGAAAACCACCTTCTTGGGTAAGCTTACAGTCAAATCATTTCCACCTGTTCAAACATTCAGATTATGAGCACAGTCAAAATATTTCTATATCACATACATATTTCCATTCCCTCCTATTAGTTTAACCTGCAAATCTTTTAAATTACTTATAAATTGTTTAGCTGACTTTTTGATGTAAGAGCTTTTCTATATTTACATGCCTTGATCTCATTTTTTTATGACCCAAAAAGAGGAGCAAGTAATAGGCTAGGCAAATTTAAAATCCAAAGTCAATAAAAAAATCAATTACATCAAAGGAAGAACTACTAATAAAGGCACGCGCGCACACGCACACGCACACACACACGCACACACACACACACACAGAATTTTTATATATATATATATATATATATATATATATATATATATATATATATATATATAAATGAAAATGCAGTTCATATAATGACAAACTATCCAAAACACTTCATTGTCTTACTTTGGATATTGTAGTTAAGATCTTCTTGTGAATGATGTTGTCGGAGTGCTTTGGCTGAATGTATCTGCTGAGTTGAGGCAGCATCCATGCCTCCACCATTTACACCAATCCCATGGAGTCCAGAAGGCACGCTTGTTGACCGCACACTCGGGGGTACCATACCCAGAGTTCGACCTTCTGTCCCAAGAGCCAAATTTTTTTCTGGTCTTTGTAAATGTCCCATATATGCGGCATTTACAGGGCCTCTGTCTTTACCCATTAATGGAAGTTTATTATGATGTGCTGATGACAATCCCATCCTTGGTTTGGGTCTCTGCGCTTTGATGCTTGGTTTGATGCTGTCCGCTGCTACCACCCCATTTCCATTCTGACTTAGGGTACTAGACCTGGACTTTGAACGTGGTGCACATGGGGTGGATGCATCAAAATCACTGTCTGTATCATCATGAAAACTTGCAAATTGTAATTTTTGTGTATCCTCTAAAATTCTTGATTTGTAAGGAGCAATCTTAATTGACTCATCAATATGTGAATCCCCTAAATTAGTAGATAAATGTTTTGAAATAAATGGCAGGCGATGTCTTCCAGTTTGGTTTATAGTCTCCAAAGGAACTGAATCTGTTCTCTTAGCTTTTAATTTTTCCATGTGTTTATGTGGTATGCCATCAATATTATCTACCCTGGAGCCATGCAACATCTGTAGTGGTTTCTTTGATGCATTTCTTCCAAACTGATGAGATTCTATTCCACGATTTTCTTTGTCAGCTGTTTGGACCTTTTGCAAGAACCTTTCTGTTTGTTTCATCTGCAGAGCCTCACGCTGCTCTCTCAGTTCTAAGACATCAACACTGGTATCCAAGTCACTAACATCCATTGTCTTGTGTAGTGCCATCTTCTCCTGTGATATTTTTATTATCTTCTCAACTAATACTTGAGGATTGTCACAAGCAATTGCTTCAGACAAAAGTGCACGAATCTGCTCTGAGTCCATGGGTCCCGTGATTTCATTCAGGGTCCTCTCCAACTGTTGTGAGTTCTTTTTCCTCTCAAACTGAAGTTTGCTGATTTCTTTACCATTCATATGTGACCTCACTGAATCTCCAGAATAATGGATATTTTGCTGTCCACTTGTCTCCATCGAAGCATCAGCATCAACACAACTTTCATCAGCAGTTTCTTTGTGTAAAGCACTTAACAGGTTCCTACCTTGATGATGTAGGGAAAGTGATCTTACATCCAAGGCAGCTTCTATCTGAGAGTCGCACAAAGTGTCTGACCCAGAACTTGATCTCCCACTGCTTTCCTCTGAAAAATCACTTGAAGAGTCCTGTAATGTTGAGTGGCTGGTAGAGTGACAACTTGAATTTTCTTGCTTGTCACTGCTAATACTTTGGTTTGATGTTGATAAACTTGCATTTTTCTTTGTAGTACCACCTGAAAGATATCAAAATGGAATTGAAGGCATGTACTTTCTGCTAAGTAGAGAGAAAAAGAACCCATGGTGATACAAAAGATAAAGCTACTTACTGCTTCATGACTTACCTTCATGCATTGTGGACTGCTCCTGCTCTTCTCCCCTGCCACTGACCTCCACAAGTGGCAAGGGTTCCCCAGATGATGGAGGAGAATGGACAGCATCACCCCAACCAAAGTTTGGCTGAAAATACAGGAATAACATTTTCTTGTATGATGATCTAGTTAAATACATGAATGTATTTGTGTAAATACAAACATGCAAGTAAAGGCAACCAACAGGATTTGTTTAACACTTTGACTGCGGCCTAGGATCTATACGACTTCCCATATGCATGTTTTAAGTAGTAAAAAATATGAAACGCTTAATCTGAACACTTTTGCTGATTTTCTTGTTGGGAATGAAATGGGGCATCATGGATAATAGTTTAGAAATGTAACCGCAATCAATTTAACACAGTCATTGAGTTAAGAACAAATATGTAAGTAAATAAATGAATGTGTATGTGTGAATATCTGTTAGTGTGTGTAAGAGTATGAGAGTGGGTGAATCTGTGAGTGATGGGTGAATGAGTGAGTGAGTTTGTGTGCTTGTGTTTTAAACCCAAGCCTCACATGTATAAACCACCTAAACAATTACATAAATCTGTAAAATCAGGAAATCAAGGTTTTCTTCAATTTGAAATAATAAATAAATAAACTAAAATAAATAAAAAAAAAAGGAATACACTTCTCCAACATATTCAACATCCTACCTTTTGCAGACAGTCTTTCAAAATCAATTATCTTTGAACTCTCTATTCCCAGTTCATCTTGAAAATACTTTGAGTTAGTGATAGTAATAAACTTCTCAATCTTCTACAGATACAAACAAGCACACCATACAACCACAGTAAAATGTTAATCTCACCCTTTCCTGTTCCAGCCCATCCTCATCCCCAAGTGAGCCGAGAGCCTCACTGCGTAACTTGAGATAATCCTCCACCAACATCCTGTTGCCAGGCCCAAGTAACAATTTGTCAGGGCTCTCAATCCATGATGGCCTGCATGATACAATACAATATTTTTAAGGAATATTGAATATGACAAAAATAATAAAACATTAGCAACAATTGAGAACAATTCCAATCCATAGGTAAAGAACCCTCAAATTAGGAAGCTGTAAAAAAATAATGAGCAGTATGTTATTGCATAAATGATAGAAATATTAAAATCCTTCAATCAAAATATTCCTGGGTTATAAAAATAATCATGCACATCAATCCCCATTCATCAAAAATGCACAATCTTTAGACATTATCACAGTGCACATTAGTGTCAACATTCAAGTTATCAAGAGAGTGAATTATGATAAAGTTTTCAAATAATATATGATTATCTTTACCAAAATTTCACCAAAATACTTTAAAAGTTAATATTAACCTGAAATTTTCAACTGTCTTGAACAAGTGTTTGTGACAGTGAGCAGTAGCAATGCACATTTTTTATGTAGTAAATAAAAAAAGATAATAATAATAATAAACAAGTCAAATAACTAAATTTACAAATAAATGAATAAATATTGATAATATATCTAAAATTTGAATGTTTACAGTTCAGATGACCTCAATCTATTTGAACACCAATTTGAAACACATCAAAATAGCCAGAGCAGTGTTCTCAGAATGCCAATCCCTGTTGCACACTTCATTTCTGGTTCATTATCATAAATACGGTTGATATAACAGCATGTATTTATGCATACTCTGGGCAACACTGTAGGGTGCACTATACAGTTACCTGGGCCTCGGATTGAATACCACATAAAAGCCAAAATTACCCTGAGGGAATTGTTTAAGACAGATCATATTACCTCCATAATCATGACTTACCTTACAGTGATTTCTTGAACACCATGAATGCCTGAAAAGCAGGAAATGTCCAAGTTGTTTCCACTGCATGACTCCTCTTGCATGAAAATATTGGCTCTTTTATTCTCCTCCTCTTCTTTTTCCAAAAAATCTAAGTCTGGGGCATGGAAGGATTCCCCATGCAAGGCACTAGCCAGTTCCCCTTGGTCTGCTTCAAATATGTCATACTGAGGTTCCCCTCCCCTGTGAGTGATTCAGCAATATTGGATCTATATATTACCATTTCATATGTCAGATATTTCATCTGGAGCAACAAATTGCCAATATCACTGATAACTATGTTAATATCATCATGAATGAATGTAATTATAAAGGCAGACACACCCTTACCAAGACTGTTCATCCAAACTGTTCTCAGTGTTCTCCTTGACAGCCTCACCAAGGGACCCAAGGGAATTGCAAGAAGTTGACATCAGTTTCGACACATCTAAAGCACCTCCAAATGTTGTTGATCGAGCTGATATTTGACCAGCATCAAAGTTCACCTTAGAAGAATAATGATTACATTAACTAATTATCAAGAAGTCCATATCACAAAAGGAGATGTAAAGAAAATATAATTTATAAAATTCAAATACACAAAA
>NW_020869300.1:8779-21279 GCF_003789085.1 Penaeus vannamei | reverse complement strand
CCTCCTACACCCGCCTTACCTGGAAGAAAAGAGAGATATTTAATTAAGGACGAAAAAAGAAATATACAAGAAGTAGACAGTATGGGTTTCGCTTGCATATGAGATTAGGGGAAGAAGGCCAAGAGAGAACGGACGAAGGAATTGAAAGGCAAGGAAGAACGGACGAATGAAAACGCGCCAAAAAAAAAAAAGATATGCAATAGATAAGGGGCAAGAAATAGGGACAAAAAAAAAAATGGGCGCAAAAAGAGAGAGAAAAAGAATAGAATTAAGGGCAAGACAATGAGAAAAAGAGAGAGAGAAAAATATATACAGATAAAAAATAAAATTTACATTGTTATTATTTAAGATAAAAGATGACGTGAGAGAGAGAGGAAAAAAAAAAAAACTCTCCGCCCCCGCCCCCCCCTAATGCCATCTTCAGCCGCTAAAGCACAGCAGGAAATGCTACAGCGGGAGGGTGAGCATTGCCATTTGATCACCCAGGCGGCACCCGGATGTCCACGTGATGTGTCATATGCCGTGAGGGGAGGGAGAGGGTACGGAGGTTAGAGGGAGGGCAGAGGTTGGAGGTTGGGGAGGTCGAGGGGGAGAGGGTCAGGAAAGTTAGGGGGAGGGGAGGGGAGAGGCGAAGGAGGTTAGGGAAGGGAGGGAGAGGTCAGGAGGTTAGGGAAGGGAGGGAGGGGAAGAGGGTAGGAAGGGAGGGAGAGAGTAGGAGGGAGGGAGGGCTCGAGCCGCGGCAAATGAGAGTGGTAGGAGGTTTCGGAGGAGGGGTCGCAAGGGCTAGGGGAGAGGGAGAGAGTAGGCGTATCCTAGGGGGCGCTGCGTGTCTGTTTGGTGACTCTTTTTTTGCTTGCGCGCTGCGTAGATTCTGTGCTGTGCTCCCGAGTGAATGGATGAGCGGAGGGTGTGTTGTGTTTTGATGGGTGTATAGACAGGCCGGGGGGAGGATGGAAAGAGTGGAGAGAGGTGGGGAAATAGAGTATCGTGAGGTAGAGGAGAAGGGGAGATGAAAAATATGAGACGAGAGGCGGACAAAGAAGAATGTTAAAGGGGAGAAGCGCAGATGGAGAGAAGTGAGAGAGAGAGAGAGAGAAGAGAGGAGATGGAAGAGGAGATGACGATGGGAGTGGGAAGATCGGGAGAGGAGCGGAGAGAGGAGGAGATCGGGAGGGGAGAAGAGAGGATGAGAGTGATGCAGGAGAGAGAGCAGAGAAAGACGGAGAGTGAGTGAGGTGAGTCACTGATCTCCTGAGCGTGCTAAGTGACTGGTGACATGTGAGGTGAAGTGAGTGAGTGTGTTAAGTGCAGATGTGATTCTAGCTTTGGATGTCTCTAGGTGTGCGTGCAGTAGTGAAAGAATTATGTGTCGGAATGGTGAGAAGTTCTGCGAGTGTGTGTGGTAGGTGATGTGTTGGTATCGTGCTGGTAAATTGTGAACGATGTGATGATGTGTGGAAAATTGGTGTGTGTGGTGTGTGTTGAGACATTGTGAGAGAGAGGAGAGAGAGAGGAGACGCGAGAGAGGAGACAGAGAGAGAGAGAGAGAGAGAGAGAGAGAGAGAGATGAGAGAGAGAGAAACGTGCGATGTGGAGAGACGTTGTGGTGAGAGTGAGGTGAGTGAGTGTGTGTGTATTAAATGTTGTGTGTCGTGTCAGACTAATGTGTGTGTTACGTGAATAGAGAGATGTGTGTGTGTGTGTTGTGTGTTGTGTGTGATGGTGGTGTGTGTGGTAAGTGTGTGGTGAGAGAGAGAGATGAGGAGAGCAGCAAGAGAGCGTGATGAGATATGAGAAGGAAAGAGCAAAATAGACAAAAGAAAGAAAGAAAAAGCGAAGAGAAAGAAGAGGGAGCAGGGCAAGACAATAGCATGAAAGGAGGAAAGACAGTACAGTAAAGAAGTAGGGGGATCGCCGGGAGAATAGAGAGAGAGAAGCGACCAGCGAGAGGGAGGAGCCACAAATTGAGTTAGAAAAAAGGGAAATGTAGCTAAGATGAGTCGTAAAGAGATCGACCATGCTCTCAGAGCATTTAGAAAGGGTGATTAGTGAGTAGGTGAGAATTAGAAACTAAGAAAGAAAGAAAAGGAAAGAAATGAAAACGTGAATATAAAGTGAAAGTGATCCGTGACAAATAGGCGTTGACTATGACGTGAATGCGAATGAGTGGTGAAGTGCGTGTAGGAAGAGAAAGCGTCGAAATGAGTGCAAGCGAGGTAATGCCACTTCACGAGAGACTTATTACCTTATACCCTGATACATTCAATTGAACACGGGCAGGAAAAGAAAGGACGAGTATGAGGGGTTAGGGTTGGAGAGGGAATTCGAACCAAGCGAGGCCAACAAATCTGTGCAAATCACAACGAAAAAAAAAATCATAAAGGGTATGAAAGAAAGAGGAAGGAAGGAGAGAGAGAAAAAAAAAACTAGCATCAGCAACCAAAAAATAACGATAAATAACGATAAATTAAGTAGAATAGAACCCATAACTCGCTTGGTTCCACTGATTATCGACATTAACCTGATGGAACCATTATCGTATTGGAAATGCACATTCTGGGACATTCTGTCTTGTCGTGGGTCCTTCCAATCAGCTGATGCACGGACAGGGTTGTAGGGCGAAGGGGAAAAGGGGAAAGAGGGGAGAGGACAGGGGGGGAGGAAGGAAAAGGAGGGGATGGGTTGAAGGGAAAGGAGGAGGAAAGGGTAAGGAGGTGATTGGGAAGGAGGGGAAAGAGAGGAGGTGTAGGAAAGGAGAGGAAGAGAGGTGTAGGGGAAGGAAGAGAGAAGAGGGAAGTGAAGGGGGAGGAGGAGAGAAGAGGGGTAAGAGGGTGAAGGGGAGAAAGGGAGGGAGGGAGGTGAAAGGGAAGAGAGGAAAGGAGATTGAGGTGAGGGGGAAGGAGGGAGGAGAAGGGGAATGAGGGAAAGAGAAGGGGAAGAATGAGATAGAGGGGAGAGAAGGGGAAAGAGAAAGGTGAGAGGAAAATAGGGGATGGGGGAGGTGAAACGGGAAGATGAGAGGCCAGAGGGGAGGAGGAAGAAGAGATAGGAAGGAGGGGAGAGGAGAGGGGAAAAGAGAAAGGAGAAGAGGGCTGAGGTGGAGGCGTAGGTTGGTAATTACGAGGTTCTGATGGTCGCGTGGGCGTATGGGCGGGGCCGTGTGGGCGGCCTTTTGGCTCTCCAACAGGTTGGCATATAAATCACCACTTTTCGCGGGCCTTTAATTAAACAGCCCGACGTGCACTGCTTTCTTGCCCGCGGTTACCAACGGCTCCAAGCGAGGACCCGCACCGTTCGGAAACTTTATCGTGATTAACAAGCGGGTAATTAGTGAGGAGGAGGTGCACGCGGCTGCCATTACGTTACTGCAATGAATCAGTGATGAATACCGCCGTTAAAGACACGCCGTAGGTTACATCACGGCCCTCAATGGCAACACTGCAAGATATCACGTAAGAAGAGTGACTTCCAAGTGTTGCCAATAAACCTGAAGTGTTTGTGTACTGAGTCCTTAGTGTGGAGAGGAGAGCGAGTTAAACACACATACAAATAAAACGACAAGAAGAACAGCGAAGCTACATTAAAACATTCGCAAGGCACAAATCAAAACAGGAACGGCATTCCTTCGAGGGCGCCGTCACCAATGAAACCGGGGAGCACCAAACGAGACGGCATGTTCCCGTGTTCCTTCAAGGCCAAGGTAGAGGAAGCTGTTTGTATCTGGCACATTGCCCACAACTCGGCACGCCAGAGTAGTAAAAAGTGGGGCTGAAGTAGGAGAGGCAAGGGGAGCAGAGAGAGAGGGAAGAAGAGAGAGAGAGAGAGAGAGAGAGGGAGAAAGAAAGAGAGACACACAGCAGGGGAATTTACAAGGCTCTCTCCTCCACTCTTCTGCTACTTCATCCATATTTCTATCTACGTTATTTTGTTACGTTCTTTTTATCTTCTCGTTCCTTTTCTTTTTTCTTTTTTCTCGAGGTTGTCGACGTGTCTTGTTTTCTGGTCTGGATGTGTGGACACACGCACGCACGCATGCATGCATGTGTGATGTCCATGTATCTAAACACTAACATTTATGAGTGCGCGCACGCCCACACGTGCACATATGGACACATGATGACAACATTACGGGCACCCAAGGGCATAATAAGACACACGCAAACACAGACAAACAAAATAACAAGCAAACAAGTTTTGTAAACCTCTTCTCTCTTTCCACTTTAATCCTGAAATTATCATCATCTTACCTCTTACGCTCTCTTTAGTTATCCCACTTTTATCTTTCTCTCTCTCCTTCGTTAACATTTCACTTGCTGCCCCCCCCCCCCCGAGTGGCCGTCTCCCCATTCCTCCTTTGCGTCCCTTCCCATCCCCACCCTCTTACCTTCCTTCCTCCTCTCCTTTCTCTTTCCTTCCCCCTCTTCTCCCCTCCCACTTTACTCCCCATCCTATTCTCGCCCTCTTTCCCTTCCGCTTCTCTCTCCTCTCCTTCCTCTTCCCATCCCCCCTTCCTCTCACCTCCTCTCTTTCTTCCCCCAGCCTCTCATCTCCCCGTACCTACCTCCCCTCCCCATTCCCCCCCCCCCCCCCGAAGAAAAGGCCTCCACAAGGGGATTTTTGAGTTGGTCGACAAACACCTTTTCCGTCCGAATCTCCTGCGTCCAGTTTGTGTAAGCGATTTCTTTTCGCTCGTAAATCTATGTAAAGGCCCCTTTTACCATATTTATTTTGTGCCTATGCTGAATTTTTTTTAGAGAGATAGAGAGAGAGAGAGAGAGAGAGAGAGAGAGAGAGAGAGAGAGAGAGAGAGAGAGAGAGACAGACAGACAGACAGACAGACAGACAGACAGAGACAGACAGACAGACAGACAGACAGACAGACAGAGAGAGAGAGATAGAAATAGAGATAGAGAGAAGGCCAGCCTTTAAAGAAGGGGAAAAAATGTTCTCTTGGCCTTCTTCTTCCTTCTCGTATCTTGGTGAATGGGCAAAACAAGCAGGCCTCGATTTTTTCCCTCTTTCATTTGTCCTTTTTTCTTAACATTTTGATTCTTATTAAGTTGTGAATCATTTTTGATCCACATTCTTCATTATTTATTTATTTATTATTTATTTATTTGTTGATTTATATATGCGTTTAAGAGAGTCGAAGGCAATGAAGAAATGGATGTTAAAAGTAAATATTTCGTGTCTGCAATTGCAAAACGTCAGCCTTAACTTTCAGTATGTCATGCCCCTCTCACCGCCCCCCCCCTCTCCTCCCACCTTCTCCTCCCTCTCATAACAAGGAATCGTTTGTCAAGACACGGTGAGATGCCCACTTGCACGTATCTCGTAATCCACCTCCAGCTGATCAATAAAGGATATTTCATCAGTCACTGCAGGAGCGTCTCTGTCTGTCTGTCTCTGTCTGTCTGTCTGTCTGTCTGTCTGTCTGTCTGTCTGTCTCTGTCTGTCTGTCTGTCTGTCTGTCTGTCTGTCTCTCTCTCTCTCTCTCTCTCTCTCTCTCTCTCTCTCTCTCTCTCTCTCTCTCTCTCTCTCTCTCTCTCTCTCTGGTTATTATTGTAATCATTATAATTTTGTAGTTGTTGTTATTATTATCAATATAATTTTTTTATCATCATTGTTATATACTGATTGTTTTTTTTTCTTGTGATGTTATTCCAAAGTCCTATCCTTTTCTTGTCATTTGCCAGCGCCGAGAAAACTTCCTTATTTGTCGCGTTAAAGACATTACCAAGCTATTTGAATAGATATAAGCATTGGCAGGTGAGGTGCACACGCGAGGGGATATGGAGAAGAAGAGAATTTAAAGGGATCTTTAAAGCCATTCAGTAATAGGTGCAAGTCGGATGGACGCAAAGAGGATATCGTAAGGGGTACACTCGTGACTTAACACGATCGGGATGTTTGTTAGTACGTATTATCATACTGTTACGTACACAGATGACACACACATACTTAAGGTGCATATGTGTTATTGGCATCTCTACTTATGGTACGCATTTAATGGTACATGGACTTATGGTACAGTCTTTCTGAGGTAGAGGTGCTTGGGGTGGCGGGATAGTGGGGGGGGGGGGGGTGTAGTGGGCGGTATAGTCTATAAATGCGTCTCCGCGACCTTATATCAGGTTAATTGGTACTCGTAGTTCCGGCTTAGGTGGTGTCGCGGCGAGAGGTGGGTGGCGTTTCGATATTTTTATCCGATTATTGCCGTAGGTCAGTATTTTATTTTCTGGTTTGTCGGTCTCGAGTGTTGCGTGTCTTTATTTTATTGGATTTTCCTCTTTTCCGAATATATCTCCCTTGCTTTTATTTTATTTCGGTCTGTGCAGCTCTGACTGTCTACATATCTCTCCTTTCCTTCCCCCTTCCCTCTCTGGTTTCATTCCCTCTCTCCCACTCCCTCCGCTCTCTCTGCCCCTGTCCCTCTTCTCCCAACACATCTCCCTGTCCCTGTTCCTCTCCCTTCCCCTTCTCTCATCTCCCTGTCTCTGTTCCTCTCTCTCCCTGCCCTTGTCCCTCTCCTCCTCCTCCTCCCATCTCCCTTTCCTTCTCCTCCCCGTCCCTGTCCCTATCCCTGTTCCTTTCCTTCTCCCATCCCCCTCTCCCTCTCCCCTCTCCATCTCTCTCTCCTTCTCCCTGTTCCTCTCTCTTCCTGCCACTCTCCTTCTCCTCCCATCTCCCTCTCCCTCCCCCAGTCCCTGTTCCTCTCTCTCCCTGTCTTTCAACTTCTCCTCCCATCTCCCTGTCTCTGTTCCTCTCTCTCCCTGTCCCTCTCCTTCTCCCATCTTCCTGACCCTGGCCCTCTCTTTCTCCCACCTCCCTCTCCTCTCTTTCTCATCTCCCTGTCCCTGTCCCTCTCCTTCTCCCATCTCTCTGTCCCTCTCCTTCTCCTCCCTCTCCTTCTCCCATCTCTCTGTCCCTCTCCTACTCCTCCCTCTCCTTCTACTTCTCCCATCTCCCTGTATCTCTCCTTCTCTCTCCCTCATCTCCGTGTCCCTGTCCATCTCCCCCGATCTCCAAGAAACGATTATTATTTAAATGCAATGCCATTAAGAGTTGCCACACGCAGCATTCTCCAGAAATCGGTTCTGCCGAAAGTGGCGGCTTTACGTAAGCGCTCGTTCCAGGGGCGAAGGAGGCCGGGCGCTAGCGGGAAGGGAGCGTCAGAGGGCGAGTCATCCCCAAGGGCGAGGGACGAGGCCGACTCCCGCGGCTCCCTCGTGGCCCTCGCGCCCTCCGGTTGCCGCGACGGACATTCTTGGCCCGGTGGCGTGGTGGCACTCGCGCGCACGTACACACGGGGGCAGAGGCACAGGCGTGCGCGTGCACTCGCGCTCGCTCGTATGTATGGAAGCACGTACGGTTGATGGACAGATGGACAGAAAGATCGAAAGACAGACAAATCGACAGACAGATCGATAGACAGACAGACAGACAGACAGATCGACAGACAGACAGACAGACAGATCGACAGACAGACACACACACACACACACACACACACACACACACACACACACACACACACACCGCGATTCCCACAGAGCTCTGGCGCAATCCTGTGTCATTCCCCTCACAGAAGAGAAGGCACCGCGCGAGGCACCGCTCTGCTCCGGTTTTAGCCGCAAATTTAAGGGCGGGCGACGGGTGATTAGGGCAGGGAAGAGGGTGTGTAGGGAAGGGGGAGGGAAGGGGGTGTGGGAAGGGGGAGGGTAGGGTGTTAGGGAAGGGGGAGGGGAAGGGGAAGGGGGTGTTTAGGGAAGGGGGAGGGAAAAGGGGTGTGTGAGTATGGGGGAGGGAAAGGGGAGGGTGTTTAGGGAAGGGTGTATGGGTAAGGGGGGGGAATGGGGTGTGTGGGTAAGGGGGAGGGGAATGGGGGTGTGTGGGTAAGGGGAGGGAATGGGGTGTGTGGGTAAGGGGAGGGGAATGGGGTGTGTGGGTAAGGGGAGGGGAATGGGGTGTGGGGTAAGGGGGGGGAAGTGGGAAGGGGGAGGGGAATGGGGTGTGTGGGTAAGGGGGAGGGGAATGGGTGGGGGGGAGGGGAATGGGGTGTGTGGGTAAGGGGAGGGGAATGGGGTGTGTGGGTAAGGGAGGGGAATGGGGTGTGTGGTAAGGGGAGGGGAATGGGGTGTGTGGGTAAGGGGGAGGGAAGGGGTGTGGGTGGTGGGTAAGGGGGAGGGGAATGGGGTGTGGGTAAGGGGGAGGGAATGGGGTGTGTGGGTAAGGGGGAGGGGAATGGGGTGTGTGGGTAAGGGGGAGGGAATGGGGTGTGTGGGGGGGGGAGGGGAAAGGGGTGTGTGGGTAAGGGGGAGGGGAATGGGGTGTGTGGGTAAGGGGGAGGGGAATGGGTGTGTGGGTAAGGGGGAGGGGAATGGGGTGTGTGGGTAAGGGGGGGGAATGGGGTGTGTGGGTAAGGGGGAGGGGAATGGGGTGTGTGGGTAAGGGGAGGGGAATGGGGTGTGTGGGTAAGGGGGAGGGGAATGGGGTGTGTGGGTAAGGGGGGGAATGTGTGGGTAAGGGGGAGGGGAAGGGGAAAGGGGTGTGTGGGTAAGGGGAGGGGAATGGGGTGTGTGGGTAAGGGGGAGGGGAAATGTGGGTAAGGGGAATGGTAAGGGGGAGGGGGAAAGGTGTGTGGGTAAGGGGAGGGGAAGGGGTGTGTGGGTAAGGGGGAGGGGAAAAGGGGAGGGGAATGGGGTTGTGGGTAGGTATGTGGGTAAAGGGGAGGGGAATGTGGGTGTGGGTGGGTAAAGGAAGGGGAAGGGTAAAAGGGGTAGGGGTATGTGGGTAAGGGGAGGGTATCTGGGAGGCGGGGAAGGGGTAGGGTATATGGGCAGCGAGGGGTATAAAGGGTAGGGGCGAGGGCTGCAGAGAAAGGGGTCAGTGGACTGGCTTGGCACTATACATCGGGCTCTTGTATCCAGGGCGGTTCTTCAATCGCTCCTGCTCGAGTTATTATTATTTATTATTATTATTTTCTCTCTAAGTTCCTTTCATATGCATAATAGGTCGCAGATTTTTTTTCTTTTTTTTCTTTCGGTTAAAAAAAAAAAAAAAAAAAAATGCATTTGTTGTGTGTGTTCTTACTCTGTCTGAAAAATTGTATGAATGCTCTCTTTATGATTGACCCACGTTGTTATCATCAATTTTCATTATGCTTTTCACTGTTGTTATTATCAAAATTACCGCAATTGCTGTTCGCATCATTATTTTCGGCACTGTTGTCTCATCATCGTTATCATGAATACCATAGTCTTCCTCCTCCTCCTCCTCCTCCTTCTTCTTCTTCTCCTCCCCCTCATTATCATCATCATCATCACATCATCATCTTTATCACAATCACGAGAAGGGGAATCACTGTCAAAAACACATTTTGGACAATAAATTCGTCCTCTTGCTCACTTATTTACTTGCTTGCATGACAACTGCGAAGTGACTTACTTTACTTCACTGGAACTCGGTGAACGGGAGCGAGAGAGAGAGAGAAGAAAAAAGAGAATGAAAAAAAAGAGACAAAATCTTAGGCGGTTCTACCAGTATCTTACAAGGAGCTTAGAACCGGTCTCGACGAGAGGGTTGCCGTCTCGTCTTTTCGTGTTTTTTTTTCTCTCTCTCTTTTTCCTTCTCTTTTTTTTCACACGGATTTTCAAGAACCGAGATTACGCTTCTAAGAAGTTATCTCTTGCCACGAGTCGAGGTGGGTTTGGCCTTAGACGTGGAGGCGCCGGCTCACGATTGCTCTTCAAGTGGTCTCTTCGGGCGGAGCACTTTCTTCGTTTCTCTTGTTTCTCTGGCTCGATTTTTTTTTTCGTTTTTGTTTCTTGCTTTGTTTGTTTGTTTCTTCGGCCGGACTTGTTTTTTTTTTTACTTTATTTTATTTCTTGTTTATTTGTTTTCTTCGTGTGGACTTTTCTCATTTCTTTGTTTCTTCGGCTTGTCTCGTCTTTTTTGCTTTGTTTATTTGACTTGACTTGTTTCTTCATTTCTTTGGCTTTATTTCTTGACTTTTTCTTAGTATACATGTTTCTTCGGCTTGACTTCCTTCATCATTTCTTTGTTTCTTTGGCTGTATTTCTTGTTTTTCTTTGTCTATTTGTTCGGCTGTATTTCTTTCTTGTTCTTTGTTTACTGGTTTCTCCGACTTTATTTCTTGATTTGTTTCATTATTTCCTCGCCTTTATCTCTTGGACTGTTTCTTGTTTATATTATCATTCTTTTTAGTTATAATGAAGCACATCTTTTACTTTTTTCACAGACCCATCTAATGCATTTCTTTATTATTTCCCTCTGTTTAGTCATCCATTATTTGTGCCGTCTTATTCTTTTTCTTATATTCATTCATTTGTTATCGGTTAACTAAAATGCAAACCATGATCGAGGAGAACGAGCGAGCGAGGGGGGGTGGGAGGGGGGGGGGTCAAGCGGCGCACGGCAGAGTTGCAGACCAGCCGCCGTTGCATGGCAGCAGTGATTCGTTGCCCTTGTTACTGTGTCATGAGGGCGATTGTGTATTTGTATGTGCAAGGGAGGAGGGGGGGGGGGAAGAGGGGAGGCCTGGGGAGGGGGGAGGGAGGGAAAACAGCGAGGAAAGGGGTTGGGGGCAGGAAGAGGGAAAGAGAGGGAGGAGGTAGGATGGAGTGGAGAGGAAGGGGAGGAGGAGGTAGGATGGAGTAGGGAGGAAGGGGAAGAGAGGAGGGCAAAGAGGGGAGGAATGGGGTGGGGAGCGAGGAGAGGAGAGAAAGGGAAGTAGGAGTAGCAGGTAGGGTTATTGGGAGTGGATAGGAGAGAAGAGAAGAGGTGACGGGAAGGGATGGAAAGGGGGAGAAGGATGGGAAGTATAGAGGAAGAGAGAAGAGAGGACGAAGGGAGGTGTGGAGAGGGGATGTAGGAAAAAAAATTGAAGGGGGTAGGGTAGGAGGGGATGGGAAAGAAGGGGGAGAGGAGTAGGTGCGAGAGGGGAGGGACGGGGAGGGAGGGGTGGCTGTTCTGTTGTAGCTGTTCGCCCGACCGCCATCCTCTGCGAAAACAATGCACACCATAATCGCTATTCGCATTGTACAGTCGCGGGGAAGTACATTCTGGCCGGGGCGCAGCGGCGGTGAATGATTGAATGGAGGCCACGCCGGAATGGGACAGGGAAAGGCAGTGTATCAGGACGGGTGATCTAGCATGCACGGCCGCTCACAAAACCCCCGCATGTCCAGGCTAAACAAAACAGATTTTTATATGGTAAAAAAAAAAAAAAAATACGTGTTTATATTTAAAAAAAAAGTACTATTTTGTAAAGAATTCGGGTCACGCATACCGTGTGCATGCACGTGGCGTACAGACAGACAGACAGACAGACAGGCAGAGATAAACAGTCCCGAACGAAGGGAAAACACCCACGCGCAAACTCACTTAATTCAAATTAAGGAACAAAATCCACAGGACGCTTTATTGCAGCCGACTGGATTTTCTGTTTTCGCGGGGAATTTAAAGAGTCGCTTCATGGGGCGTAGGTGTGGAAGGACAGGAGGGCATTTGCATGTTGTTGATTGCAAAGATAAGAAGGATAAAGAAATGCTCACAGGTGTGGGACGAGAGAGGGAGAGGGAAACACAGACAGGGATAGAGGCAGAAAGAGCGCGCGCGCGTGTGTGTGTGTGTGTGTGTGTGTGTGTGTGTGTGTGTGTGTTTGTGTGTGTGTGTGTGTGTGTGTGTGTGTGTGTGTGTGTGTGTGTGTGTGTGTGTGTGTGTGTGTTGTGTGTGTGTGTGTGTGTGTGAGAGAGAGAGAGAGAGAGAGAGAGAGATTTCAATAAATATCTGTACGTTGTGGATTTTTCCATATATATAATATATAATATATATATATATATATATATATTATATATATATATATATAAAGAGAGAGAGATTAGAGAGATTTAAATATAGGTAGACACATACACACGTACATGTGAATTTATATGCATCGTGATTTTGATATTGCAGACCAAACCATACATCAACTGCCTGTCAAAGCAAGTTACGTAAGCATCTCAATTTTGACGTGACTGGCCGTTCCGACACGTAACAGTGACCTTGTGGAGACGGACCTTGTTTGGTTCTCCAAAAGGGGACGTCATTCTTATTAAGTCATTTTTGAAACGTTTGATAATTCGGGAAACGTTTGGGGTCTCGAGTCATTTTCGGTGTCGTCCGGGGAGGGAGTGTCGTTCTTAATCGGGACCAAAGCAGCTCGGACGGTCAGATGTAATGCACAATCACGCACGCACACGCACCGGACGCTCCAGGGTGGGAGAGGAAATGAGACAGTGAGAGAGGGAGAGAAGGAGAAGGAAGAGGAGAGAAGAGAGAGAGAGAGAGAGAAGCAGAAGGAGAGAGAGAAGCAGAAGGAGAAGGAGAGAAAGAGAGATGAGAGAGGGGCAGAAGAAGCAGGGAGTAAGAGAAAGGGGGGGGGGGCGCGGAAAGGAAGGGAGATAAGTGGGTCAGTTGTGCTGGGGTTCATAAGT
>NW_020869299.1:384954-409954 GCF_003789085.1 Penaeus vannamei | reverse complement strand
AATATCCGAGGGACCGTGACTATAAGACTGGACAGTAGATTGCAGGACTTATAAGGGAAATACGTAACATTTAAGGGAATGGCCGAGGGACCATGACTATAAGAATGGACAGTAGAATGCAGGACACAAGTGAAATAAGGAACATTTAAGGGAATGGCCGAGGGACCGTGACTATAAGACTGGACAATAGAATGCAGGACACAAGTGAAATAAGTAACATAAAGAATATCCGAGGGACCATGACTATAAGACTGGACAGTAGATTGCAGGACTTACAAATTAAATAAGTAACATTTCGACATGGACACAGATACTCCACATCCACCGCAATATAATCACATCTTTACACTTCCCATCCCTCCCCTTCCCTCCCGACAGACCCTCGTGAAGGAGTGCGAATCTGCCCTCCGCCGCGTAGAGCCCTTCTGGCCACAGCTGGCGATGGACGGCCTGAGGAACCTGTGGATAGTGAAACCAGGGGCGCAGTCCAGGGGTCGCGGGATCTTCATGATGAACCACCTGGAGGAGATCCTGTCGCTGGTGCAGTCGCCGCTCATCTACGAGACCAAGTATGTCGTCCAGAAGTACATAGGTAAGGAGGATTGAGGAATGGAGGAAGGTGGAGGGAGGATTGAGGATGGAGGAAGGGTGATGGAAGATTGAGGATGGAGGAAAAGAGGGAGGGGGAGGGGGGAAGGGGGATGGAGGAAAAGGAAGGAGGAAAGGAAGGGGGGAGGTGAAGGAGGGAGGGAGATGGAAGGGGGATAGAGGAAGGAGGAGGGAGGAAAGGAGGAAGGGGGAAAGGGGGGGTAGGGGGAGAGGGAGAAAGGAAGAAGAAGAGGGAAGGGGAAGAAGAGTGTATGTGTGTGTGTGTGTATGTGTAAGAGTGAGAGAGGGGGAGGGGGAGGAGAGAGGGGAGAGGTTAGAGGTTAGAGGGGAGAGGAAGACGGGAGAAGAGGGAGGTCATGTGTGTGTAGTGGGGGGGGGGTGAGAGGGAGGAGAGGAGAGAGGGGGGGAGGAGGAGAGGATAGAGGGGGGGGGGAGGCGGTTGTGGAGAGAGACGGATAGATAGATAGATATATACATAGGAGATAGATAGATAGATATTTAGACAGATTGATAAGTTGGGAGATAGATAAACCGGTAAATAAAAAGAGAGGCAGACAGATAGACAGATAGATGATAGATAGATGGATGGATAGATAGAGTAAAAGAGAGAGAGAGAGAGAGAGAGAGAGAGAGAGAGAGAGAGAGAGAGAGAGAGAGAGAGAGAGAGAGAGAGAGAAAGAAAGAAAGAGAGAATAAGTGTGCGTGTGTGTGTTTGGTTAGGTCATGTGTGTTTATCTTCACATTTCTTGTACGTTCATGTTTCTGCTCCGCTCTGTGTTTGTAATTATGTTGGCGTGTTTGTGTATATTAGTGTTTTCATGTGTATATAAATGATTAAATAAGTAAGTGATGGAGTGTTACGTACATGTTTATGATTTATTTCATTTTAAAAGTTAATGGTAATAGCATTCGATATTCTAGTATTCCATACTTCTTTCAAAAAAGTTTTGTCTTGAGATAAAAAATAGAATTTACATAATGTTTAATACATCTATTAGTGTGTATTTCCATCTTTCTGTACGACTGTTTTGTGTCTACCTACGTACCTACCTATCTATTTACCTCTCTATTTATCTATGTGCCTCCTTCCTTCCCTCATAACTTCCTTCTTTTCTCCCTCTTCCTCCCTCCTTCCCTCACACTTCCTTCCACCCACTCACTTTCTCCCTCTTCCCTCACACTTCCTACCTTCCCCCCTCTTTCCTCCCTCCTTCCCCCTTCTTTCCTCTCTCCTTCCTCACACTTCTTTCCTTCCCCTCTTTTCCCCTTCCTTCCCTCACACTTCCCCTACCTTCCCCTCTCCCCCTACCTTCCCCTCACACTTTCCTCCCCCCCCCCCCCTACTCACTTTTCTCCCTTCTTCCTCACACCTACCTTCCCTTCCCTCTAACCTCCCCTACCACACACTTCTCTCCTCCTTCCCCTCACACTTCCCCCTCTCCCCCCCCCTACCTTCCCCACTCTCACTTCCCCCCTCCTTCCCTCCCACTCTCCTTTATTTTCCCTTATTTTTCATTTTCCTTCTCCACCTCTTATACTGACCCTCCCACCCATTCCTCCACAGAGCGGCCACTGCTGATCCACAACACGAAATTCGACATCAGACAGTGGTTTATGGTAACCGACTGGAACCCTCTCCACGTGTGGGTTTACAAGTAAGGGTTTTAGGGTATTATTCTTTGTTTTTGTTTAAGGTTTGTTGGTTCATGTGTTCTGGGTTGGTTGTTGTATTTGTTGTAGATGTTTTGATTTGTGATTGAAAGCGGGGATTATGTCAGTTTTTTTTTCAGTGATTTGAATATTCGAAGAGAAGGAAAAATCTGTTTGTAAATATGAGTAGGTAATTTTTTTTCTTCTTTTGTTATTCTTTCTTCCATTCTCTTTTTTATCCTTTGTCTCTTCTTTCCCGTCTTTCGGTGCAATTAAGAAATAGAAGATTTTATTGTAGACATTAAGGTAAAAAATATATATCCGTTTTTGTTTTGTTTTACATTACAAACATAAAAGAAATTGTTTTTCTTAAAAAATGGAATTGAAAATGTCCCTCCCTTCCAATCTTTTTATCCCCTTCCCTCCTCTCTTCCTCCCTTCCTTCCTTCCTTCGTCCCTCCCTTCCTTCGTTCTTTCCATTCTTTATTAACACTTCTCTTCTCAATCCTCCCTTTACAAAATAAACAAGATAATTCTAACTTTCTCTCTCGTTCGTTTCTCTTCCTTCCCATCTAACTTATCCCTTCCCACCTTCTTCTTTCCTTCCTTTTTATCCTTTATCAGCACCTATTCCCCTCTTTATCCCCCCTCTATCCCCCATTTATCTATAAGCACTTATACCCCCCCCTCTCTCTCTCTTCCCCGCCCGTCGCAGAGAATGCTACCTGTCCCTTCCTCCCTCCCTTCTTTCCTTCTATCCCCTCTCTTCCTTCCTTCCTTCTATACCCCCCATTTATCTATAGTTACTTATCCCCCCCCTCTCTCTCTCCCCGCCCCGTCGCAGAGAATGCTACCTGTCCTTCCTTCCCTTCTTTCCTTCTATCTTCCTTCTATCCCTCTCCTTGCCTTCTTCCTTCTTTACCCCCCATTTATCTATAGTTACTTATCCCCCTCTCTCTCTCCCCGCCCCGTCGCAGAGAAATGCTACCTGTCCCTTCTCCTCCCTTCTTTCCTTCTATCCCCTCTCTTCCTTCCTTCCTTCTATCCCCTCTCTTCCTTCCTTCCTTCTATCCCCTGTCTTCCTTCCTTCCTTCTATACCCCTATCTATAGTTACTTATCCCCCCCCCCCTCTCTCTCTCCCCGCCCCGTCGCTGCTACCTGTCCCTTCCTCCCTCCCTTCTTTCCTTCTATCCTTCTACTTCCTTCTATCCCCCTTCTTCCTTCCTTCTATACCCCCCATTTATCTATAGTTACTTATCCCCCCTCTCTCTCTCTCCCCGCCCCGTCGCAGAGAATGCTCCTGTCCTTCCTCCCCTTCCTTCCTTCCTTCCTTCTATCCCCCCATTTATCTATAGTTACTTATCCCCTCTCTCTCTCTCCCCGCCCGTCGCTACCTGCCTTCCTTCTATCCCCCATTTATCTATAGTACTTATCTCTCTCTCTCCCGCTCCTCGCAGAGAACTACGCTTCTGCTCGCAACAGTACGACCTCACCAACAACAACGAGGCGATCCATCTGAGCAACAACGCCATCCAGTGCAAGTATTTAAACGGCGAGAGGAGCGGCGAGTTGCCAGATGAGAATATGTGGGACTGTTATCAGTTCAAGGAGTATCTCAGGTGAGAGAGAGAGAGAGAGAGGAATGAGAGAGAGAGAGAGAGAGAGAGAGAGAGAGAGAGAGAGAGAGAGAGAGAGAGAGAGAGAGAGACGAGAGAGAGAGAGAGAGAGAGAGAGAGAGGATGAGAGAGAGAGAGAGAGAGAGAGAGAGAGAGAAGGAAGAGAGAGAGAGAGAGAGAGAGAGAGAGAGAGAGAGAGAGGAACGGCGAGAGGAGCGGCGAGTTGCCAGATGAGAATATGTGGGACTGTTATCAGTTCAAGGAGTATCTCAGGGTGAGGGAGGAGAGAGAGAGGAAATGAGAGAGAGAGAGAGAGAGAGGAATGAGGAGAGAGAGAGAGAGAGATGAGAGAAGGAGAGAGAAGAGAGAGAGAGAGAGAAGAGGAATGAGAGAGAGAGAGAGGAGAGAGAGAGAGAGGATGAGAGAGAGAGGAACGAGAGAGGAACGGCGAGAGGAGCGGCGAGTTGCCAGATGAGAATATGTGGGACTGTTATCAGTTCAAGGAGTATCTCAGGTGAGGAGAGAGAGAGAGGAATGAGAGAGAGAGAGAGAGAGAGAGAGAGAGAGAGAGAGAGAGAGAAGAGAGAGAGGGAGAGAGAGAGAGAGAGAGAGAGAGAGGAATGAGAGAGAGAGAGAGAGAAGAGAGAGAGGAGAGAGGGAATGAGAGAGAGAGAGAGAGGAATGAGAGAGAGAGAGAGAACGGCGAGAGGAGCGGCGAGTTGCCCAGATGAGAATATGTTGGGACTGTTTTAATCAGTTCAAGGAGTATCTCAGGTGAGGAGGAGAGAGAGATGGAAGAGAGAGAGACGAGAGGAGAGGAATGAGAGAGAGATAGAGAGAGAATGAGAGAGAGAGAGAGAGAGAGAGGAATGAGAGAGAGAGAGAGGAATGAGAGAGAGAGAGAGAGAGCAATGAGAGAGAGAGAGAGAGAGAGAGGAAACGAGAGGAGCGGCGAGTTGCCAGATGAGAATATGTGGACTGTTATCAGTTCAAAGAAGTATCTCAGGTGAGGAGGGTGGGTGGGTTGGAGGATGGGGGAGGGAGGAAAGGTTGGGGAGGGAGGGAAGGGGTAAGGGGGGAAGGAGGGAAGGGGGAGGGTGGGTGGAGGGGGAAAGGGGGAGGAGGGTGGGTGGGTTCGGGGAGGGTAAGGGATAAGAGGGGATGGAGAGAGAAAGGGGGAGGGAGAAGGAGGGAGGGAAGGAATGAGAGAGGAAGAGAGAGGAGAGAAAGGGAGAAGGAAGAAAGAGAGAGAGAGGAAAGAGAGAGAGAAGAGAGAGAGAGAGAGAGAGAGAGAGAGAGAGNTCAAGGAAGCGAGAGAGAGATGGCAATGGTGAAGAAAGAGAGACGACGGGAAGGGAGAGAGAGATGCCGGAGGAATGACGTAGGAGACGAGACGAAGAGAGTCTTCATAGATTAGCAATTGGAGATGAGATGAGGACGAGAGCATTGGAGAGAGAGAGGAGAGAGAGAGGAGAGAAGAGAGAGAAGATCACGAGAGAGAGAGAGAGAGAGAGAGAGAGAGAGAGAGAGAGAGAGAGAATTTAAACTCGAGAAACAATGAATATACAAATGAACGTTGAAAACGTCGACAATTCAAAAAATAATTACAGTATCATAGCAACAACAAAACAACAACAACAATAGATAATAATAGAATAATTAATAATAATAATAATAAATAAATAATAATAATAACATTCAACAATAACAACAACAATAACAAAATAGGAGCACGGGAAACAAAACAAAACAGTCGAGACCAAACTTCCAAACCAAACATCGAGGCATGGCAAAGAACACAAACAAAAAGCCAAAGGTAAATAAAACCAACAGCAGTAACGATAGTGCCAATCACGACACATGGCATCCAATTCCCCGTCATAGTCCGGAGCGGCACTTACCCACGTGGCGATGCCCTCGTGCGCTGCCAGGGTACTCACCTGTGCGAGGAGATGGAGAGAGTTAATTACTGCTTTTAAAAATAAAGGACAGGTGGGGGGGATAATGGTAAGGGGGGGGGGGGGAACGATAGGATATAGGAAGGTGGAGAGGTGGAGGAAAAAAGGTCTGAGGGAGGGGAGGGGGGGGCAGACGTGGAAGTAGGGTAAAAGAGAGAGTAAATGGGGGGGGGAGTGGAGCGAGAAAGAGTGAAGGAGAAAGGGAACGATAAATGGTGTGGGGGAGGAGAGAGGGAGAATGGGACAGAAAAACAGTTGTGAGGGAGGGAAGGGGTGGAAGAGGGGAGAAAGGGGAGGGGGATGAAAAGGCAGAGCGGTTTTGGTAATTTGAATTTCGGCTTTAATAAAATTGCGCGCCACGGTACAGGCATGATTCGCATTTACGATTACTTATTATAAACATTGAAACAAACATCAGATACAATATAGTACACGTGAAAGTACGTACATAAATATGTGAGTGAACGAACATTTGTGTTTATGACTGAATATGTGTAAGTGTTTGAGCATATCTGTCATATTATAAAAAAAAGTAGACAGCTAATATACAGGTAAAAAATAAACAAACCAAACAAACAAAATAAACAGATATTACATATATTGCATTTAAAAAGAAAGAGAAATTGAGGCAGAAGGCAAAATTGTTTTTAAAAAATAGAACCAGCCGCTACACCGCACACAAAACCTCGTTACGCCCACTTGGTCAAAATTCCCACAGTAAACAGAATCAACACCCGTTCATAATTCCTTCCGTAGACCAATCGAAACGGCCAGGCATAAAGGCAGACAAAAGGGAAAAAAAAAACAATAATAACGGGTAAACATTGATAGGTAAACAAAGGCAGACGCACGCTAAAAGCTAGTTATCCAAACACATGCACGTTTATCCAATCCTCTAATCATAATACACACTTATACATCCATTCACCTGGACACACACGAGACACACGCAAAAAGGAAACCGATAGTAACACACAAATACAAAGACATCCACAGACACACAGACACACACACACATGGCGCACATGCACGCAACAAAAACATTTCAACAAATGGAATCGCCACAGAGCCCTCCACATAACCCGGGCTACAATTAACTTTGCCAATAGCTACAAAACTGAATTCGATAGCAATTCCCGCCTGACATATTCATAACCTGTTTCCCGGAATTGCTGCTGGGATGAGAGAAAGAGAAAGAGAAAAAGAAAGAGAAAGAGAGAGAGCCAAAATGAGCAAAGATAGATAATGTAGATAAAAAAGAGAAGGAAGAGAGGGAGGTAGAAGTAGTGAGGGAAAGGGGAGGGAGTAAGGGAGGCAGAACAAGTGAGGGAAAGGTAGGGAGGAAAGGAGGTAGAAGAGAGGGAAAGGTAGGGAGGGAGGGAGGTAGAAGAAGAGAGGGAAAGGGACGGAGGTAGGGAAGAGAACGAAAGAGAGAGGGGAGGGGGTTAGACGGGGGAACGGGGTGCAAGCGTAATCAGACGAAGATGACTTCCTTCCAACCAAAAATCATGAGTGTACAAGCAAGGGTGAAGGACCTCAAATAAACATTTTAGCGTTGCTCATAAAAAGCGCAGGATTTACATTCGTCATGTAGGTCCCGAAGATATGTATATGGGCAAAAAGAAAATTTCACAGGGCTAAGGATTGGGTTTTGCATGCCAAATAAATAATCCCACCTACACTCACCCTGACACCCACTATAAAAAAGTAAGCCAGCAAGTATGCACGGACGGATTGACACACATGCACACGCACTCATTCACCCCACTACTCTCACTCTCACTTACATTCGCTCACTCACTCGCTCTCACTCTCACTCACTCACTCTCACTCACATTCGCTCTCACTCTCACTCACATTCGCTCTCACTCTCACTCTCACTCACATTCCCTCTCACTCTCTCTCCCTCTCTCTCTCATAAAAATCATCAAGCACACACAACATGCGCACAAAATGACAAGCTCATACACAAAATGAAAATTCAGGCATTCGTACCAAGCATAATTTGATGATAAAAAAACACACCAACAATAATAAGCACAGACGCTCACGAACGGACAGTGTAAATATGGAAACGTTTTACGATGATGATGCTCATCCGGATTCTGTTTTCCTTATCTTGTAAGTATTTCTGGCTTCTCATTTTTCAGACGGAAACGAGGAAAGATTTATTCCGCTGCCATTATGAAGGAAACAATAAGATCAATATCAATATTCAATAATCGATGATGACTATGGTGATTAAATAAGTAACAAACAACAATGAACAATAGCAACAATACACGAAAAATACAAGAAAAAAATCCTCTCATAAAAACAATAATATTCCATAACAAAAAGCTGCCCTTGGTGATAAAAAAAAACACTAAAATGAATGACTGTAAGGATCTCCGCAGTAATAATCACACTAACATTGCTAAGGCCAGTAAAAAACAGCACCAACATTAGCATTAATCTGCGTCTCCCTCCTCCTCCCTAACCCGCTCTTTCCCTTCCTCCCAAATTGATCGCCATCACCTTTGCGCACACAGACCCTCTCTTTACCTCCTTTCCCTAAATACCCCATTTAACGACCCCATCCTGCAGGAGTAGCGCGGCTAAATTGCCTTCCCTATACAACTCTATTGTGCTTATGATGGAGGGCGAGGTGAAGGGGGGAGGAGGGAGGGAGGAGGAAAGAAAGAATAGGGGTGGGTGGGGAAGGAGGGAGCAGAGGCGGGAACGGGTCTCCTGCACACACGGTTATAATCACGGAGATGATCTATAGGGATTACCTTCTTATGTGGCGTCTTTCCCTCCCATCCTTACCTCCCTCATTTTTCTCCTCTTCTCCATTCCCCCATTCTCTTTGTCTTTTCCCCATCCCTTTCAACTTTTCTTCCCCTTCCCACTTCTCTTCCCTTTTTTCCATTACACCTTCTCTTCCCCTCCTTCCCACCTCTCTTCTCCCTCTCCTTCTCTTTGTTTGCTTCGCACCCCTGTGCCCTCGGTCCTTCCCTTCTCTCTTTCTCCTTCTGCCTCTGCCTCCCCTCACTTTCTTTGCTCCTTCTCATCTCCTTTCCCCCCACTCTCCCCTCTCTCGCTTCTTCCAACTCTTGCCTCAACAGCCCTTTTTAGACACGCTCTTGTTGAATAGCATGATTTCTCACCAGAAATACATATTAAAAAATACTCTCCTCCTCCTTGCTTAACTTTTCCCTTTCCCTCTCTTCCTTTCTTTCCTCGCTTATGTCTTACTACGTTATCATTTCCCTCTCCCTCCGTTCCGTCGAGTCTCCTCTACCCTCCACTCTGTTCCATGTCCGCTGTCATTTCCTGCCCCTCCTGCAGCAGCTGCCTGCCCGTGTCACCTTCTTGCTCATTCGCACTCCCCCGGCGTTGCCCTTTAACTTTGTTTTCTTCCTCTTATTACGTGCAGTCGTGCACAGTACATGCTGGTAATTTCAAGAAAGTGGCATCCACATGTACATCTTAGTGATCATCCTCTTTTCCTTTTTTATGTTTTATTCTTAAACATCTTACTCCCTCTCATTTTCATCCTTTCTTCCTCTCTTACCACCCTCTCTCTCCTTCTCCTTCTCCTTCTTCCTCCTTCCCTTTCTGTCTCTAAGCCCACACGCAATGTGACAAAACCCTTGAAGTGCGCAAACTGAAAAAAAAGTTGGGAAGGCTTTAAACTCGAGAATCCGCCAGATTAAAACTTAATCAGTTATATTCTAAACTCGGGTTAAAATGCTACAACCTGAGCTCGCATTACGAGGCAGGACAGGCCTTCAATGGCAGTAAATGCAGAATAGAAATAAAATTTACCGTATAAACCAGGATCTTTGTTCGTTGTAAACTGGTCAGCATGATCTGCGAAGAATGCTAAGAATGCTGGAATAAGGGAAGGGATTAGGATAGGATAGGACAGAATGGGATGGGATAGGAAATAGGAGAGAAGAGGAGGGAGCAGGAAGGATGACGGAAGTATGGAAAAAGAAAGAGCGATATCATTCATTCACTCACACAAACACACACACACACACACATGTATGTATGTATGGAGAGAAACAGAGAGAGAGAGACGGACGAACGAACGACTGAATGAACCGAGTCCCCGCCCGCATCTCGACGCAATCTAACTCCGGCTCTCCCTCCCTTATTTCCCAAGGTGGATGTGCCACCCAAGACACCGGGTAGACGTCGCGGATTGGCTAGTTGGTGGCCACGTCTCTCAAGTCTTTTTCTTTCTCTCGCCTGATCCCCGCAGAATCCCCTCACCCCCCACCCCTTTCCGTCTTCTCCCTCCCCCCCCCCCTTCCCTCTTCTCCCTCCCCCTCCCCCCCCTTTCCCTCTTCCCCAACACCCCCACCCCCTTATCCAGTGCCAAACCCAAAGGACGTCCTCGTACTTCCAGCGCGATAACCCCACAAAAGATGTCATCTGTTTTCTCAAGATACTCGACTTTTATCGCCTCCCGTTTCCCTCTTCCCCTCCCCCCCCCTCCCCCACCCCTTCCCCAACTCAGCAGCCGTATGTTTCCCCATGAATGCTTTGTTTCTCCGTGCGATTAAATTTCTTAAGCTTGCTAGTTCCCTGAGATTGTAATCTGTATCCTAGAGATAAAGTTTTCTTCTTTTTTTTCTCTTTTTCTTGCTTTTTTTTTATTTTCTCCTCTCTCCTTTTATCCACGACTGTCGCTGTTTCCCTTTACGATTGCCGTCTTTCCGCAACAGACACAAGCTAGTTGTCTTGCTGCTATTGATTTCATCTTGCGCTTCTCGTTTGGCTTTTCCTTCTGGCTGGTTGCACAGCTTCCTATAACTGCCATCAATTTTTCCCGTGCAACTTGCGTCGCATTCCCACATTAGCCGTACCTATTCGCATTTCGCATTCTCTCTCTCTCCTCTCTCTCTCTCTCTCTCTCTCTCTCTCTCTCTCTCTCTCTCTCTCTCTCTCTCTCTCTCTCTCTCTCCTCTCTCTCTTCCCCTCCCCATCCTTCCCCCCCTCCCCCCCTCTCTCTCCTTGCACGAACTTAACACACGCATGTATACACAAACAGGCACGCATAACTGCACACGCAATTACAAGTACACACGCACACAGCTCGCGTGGAAAAGATCGCATCCCTTCACGTCCCTGCCCACGCTGTACCACCGAAATGCGGTCTCTCTTTCCCCACACTTACGGCCCCACACAAACAAACCCTCCCCCCCCTTCTGTGCCATTAACCCGCGGGCTACTGTACGTCTTCCTAGATTGCCCCATTCTCCTTGCTATATTTCGTCAGGAACGAGGGGAAAAAGTGAGGCCGTCTCGCTAAACTATGCACTCCCCCCCTCCTTCTCTTCTCCTCCTCCTCCTTCTCCTCCTCCCCCATTCTCTTACTCCTCACTCTTGCCTCTTCCTCCAACGTACCTCTTCCTTATTCTCTTTATCGTCATTGTCTCTTGTGTCCCTTCTGATTTCTTCCCCCCCCCCCCAATCTCTTTTATCTGATCCTCTGTAACCACAAACTTTTATTTTCAGTTTTTCTTCGTCTGCTCTCGCTTCTTACTGTCTTCTTTACGATGGTGATGTTAGAGATCTAATTGACCTTATCGGCGGAGGTTGTGGAGGCGGCGGAGGTCGAGGCGGTGGGTAATGCATGGATGATGATGATTATGAGATGATGTTATTAATGATGATTATTGATTGATGATTATGATGATGATGATGATGATGATGATATGATGATGATATGAATGATTGATTGATGATGATGATGATAATAATGATGATTGATGATTGATGATAATGATGTTGATTAATGATAATGATGATTGATAATGATAATGATGATTGATGATAATTATGATTGACGATAATGATGATGTTGATGATGACGACGACGGTGATGATGATGAATGATGATGACAGTGGTAATGATAACAATAACAATAACAGCAACAGTAATTCCAACAACAAAATAATCAATAAAAAGGCCTAAAACTAAAATCACCCAAGTCTCTCCTCAGAAAGAAAGAAAAACAAGAACACACACACACACACCCCCCCCCCTTTTCAGTTCACCGCAATTCGCTTTTGAACAAGGAGCGCTTACATGCCCCCCCCACCCCACCCCCCACCACCTCAAGCCCTAAACCTCCCGCCGCAATCATTTCATAAACCCTAGCTTCCTCGTCCCGAAGGCAGAAAGAAGAAGAAAGAAAAAACACAAAAGAAAAGAAGAAGAGAGAAGAAAAAGATCAAGAAGAAGAAGAAGAAAAAGAAAGAAAAGAAAGAAGAAGAAGAAGAAAAAAAGAAAAAAGAAGAAGAAGAAAAAAGAAGAAGTAGAAGAAGACAACTTCTCGCTAAGCAACTCCGGGTCCCTATTATGGCGGTGCGGCGAGTGACACAATCCCTAATTCCTTCCGCCGATCCCAAGGGCGACATTTCCTCTCCGCCTCTCCGATCCTTCCTTACGCACTTCCCTTCGTCCACGTAATCCCTGTTTACGAATCGTTTCCCCTCTTCTCCCCCCCCCCCAACAAGCTTCTCGTCTTCCTATTCGGTGGTTTTTGTCATTATTTCCAACGTCACTACAGGCTGATCATCATATTAGGGATGCTTGTTTTTCTTTTATTTTTTTATTTTTTTTTTTTTTTTTAGTTTCTTAGTTGTTAAATCTTTCTTTCCCTTTTGTCATCTTGATCTGCATCACCTTTCCTCGTTCCATCCTTTCTCTTAAATTTTCTCTTCCCTTCCGTTTCCCCTTTTTTCTTCAACTCCTTATCCCCTTCCCCCCTTTTCCCTCCCGTCTCTTCCATTTCCCCTCTTCATTTTTCTTCTTGCCTCCCTTCCTTTCCTATGATGCCCTCTCCTTCCCTTTCTTCCTTTCCCCCTATTCCTTTTGCCGCAACTTCTCCTTCCTTTCCCCTCCTCTCCTCTCCTTATCTCCCTTTTATCATCTTCGTCCTTCCCTCCCCCCCTATCCCTCCCGAGATACCTCGAGTGACCTTCCCTCGAAACGACCTCTAACGACCTTGTTTTCCTCTCCCGTCAACAGGTCTTTTAAAGCCCCTCTTAAGCACGACCTCTTAGTGTCGTCGTTGTCCCTTCTGCCTGTTTGTTCACTGTCTTATCCCCTTATTTGTCTATCGCGTCTCTTGTTTCTTGATATCTAATTTTCGTTTATCACTGGGGATTGTTTCGATCCTCCTGCTTGCAAACCATGATCCTATTTATCATCATCTCTCTCCCATCGACATTTACAGTAATTTAGTACATCCCTTTCTCCCCCCCCCCCTCATGTTCTTCCTCTGTCCATCCCTCTCTTCCTTTCCACCCTCTCTCTCATTCCGTCAGTCTTTCCCCTTCGCTCGCCTACGCCTCCCCTCCCCCCCTCCCCTCCCTCCCCCTCCAGCACTATTAGCTTCCCATTAGTGGCTCAGGGCCGAGTGTCGTGCCCGGGCGCGCTATAATCACACACTAATATCCCGGACAACCATTACCAAAATTATGCCTGGCGATGCGTTGCCGCCGCTGTCGCCGCCGCTCGCGCTGTCTGTCGGCCCTAAACGACGGCCGCGGCACGGGATACCGGTCGCTGCGACGGCGAAAACGTCATCCCTGTCGTAGGGCGCAGCGCAATGCACCGTCAATGCATTGGAGTAAAAATGAAAACTACGTATCATCACTTTAATGGATGTTCAAATTGCATGGCACTAATGCGAATACACTTATCAATTCCTGCATGTCGGTTTCTCTTACTTTCCCGAAAATTATATCTATTTAATGCTTATTTCACATTTCCAGGTTCATTGTAATAACCGAAGACTTTTCCTACACATTTCTTTTATCAAAATAGCAATAACCGGAAGTTGCTAATACCCAAACAGACAGACATGCAGATGAGCACGTGCACACCTGAACATGCATACATATGATCACAACATACACACATACGTATCAACATCGCTTATTCCATCAAACTACGTTTTGCCGGTTGGCCTAAGCTTGTAGATCTGGCCAACACATTCAAACGGCTTCATTCACCCACAAGCAGAAATGGAGGAAAAGCAGAATAAATAAATAAAAGCGAATCGGTAAAAAGTCGGCCTCCCAACAGGAAAATCCGGTGTCCCAACATGCAAGTCCCTGGCATGCCTTGTCCGGATCAGCGCGGCCACCAAAGTGAAACAAAACCGAAATGAAATGGAACAGCCTCCTGCATATCACTGACATGAATACACGCACACATGCACGCAAGCACACACAACAGTTGCCCGCATGTTACCACGCACGCACGCGCACGCACACACATTTACACTGTATAATACTTACAAGCACGTACGCCTACACCCACACGCACACTTCCCCGTGGCCGTGAAGGGTCGTGGGGACAGGGAGACAAAGGGAGCGAGGGAAAGGGAGGCTGCGGTAGGAAAGATACGCCACGCGAAGAATTTGTTCCTGACAACAGAATTGGCACATAATTCCTTCCGTGGTAACTTTCCTCGACCCCTTCCTTGGAGATTATGTTCTTGCTGTCGCCACCTCTTTCTCCCTCCCGTTTCACCCTTCATTCTTTCGCTTCTCTCTTTGCTTTTTTTCAGCCCTTTTTATTAGTATTCCGCACCCTTCTCCCTTCCTTTTTCTCTCCTTTCTCTCTCAGCCATAAATGTCCGCACATTAACCAGTCATACTGTGTGAACACAAAAATGAAAAAATCTCAAAAATAACAAACTCTAAACAAATCACAGAGGAAACGCAAACCCGCCGCCCCGAGCCGACCTCCGGAAGCACTTGCACCCCCCCCCCCCGCGACCAAACGAGGGCAATCACCGGAGACAGACAGCGCGCGAGGGCCGACATGACACTAGCATCACTAACAGCCATAACAGAAATGTACAACAGCGACAAACAGCCGCACAGCATGAGAGATTAGCGGCGATAACAGCACCGGCGGCGGGGGCGTAAACACCACTAAAACGGTTAACATAAACATCAGCGAGGAACATTAGCGACAGCAGCTTCTACCGCGGACACGGGCACCATGGCAATGCCGACGGTGAGCAGCGGTCGAATGCAGCACCAGCACCGGCATTTAAAGCCCGCACAGACGTTAACGCCAGCAGCAACAGCAGCGAAAACAAACAGCAGCACCAACCTACAGACCAGCATAAACATCAGCGGCCGTCAGCAACTCTAAAGAAAATCCAGCTTACGAAACGGAAATTACAATACGGATCTGCATCGACCCAGATGGATAAAAACACCCAGAGGATCTCCATAGTCAGCGTTCTCTCATGGGAAGACGAGGAGAGGAGAGGGAGACAGAGAAAGGGAGAAAGAGGAAGAGAAAGTGAGAGGGAGAGAGATTAAGTCCTGGAGAGGGAGGGAGGGAAGAGGTAGGGAGGGAGGGAGAGAGGGAGAGGTAGGGGAGGAGGAGAGGGAGAGGAGGGAGGAGAGGAGAAGAGGGGAGGGAGGGAGAGAGGGGAAGAGGTAGGGAAGAAGAGAAGAGGAGAAAGAGTTGGGGAGAGGTAGGGATGGAGGGAGAGGGGGAGGGAGAGGGGAGGAGAGAGAGGGAGGAGAGAGAGGAGAGAGGGAGAGAGGGGAGAGAGAGGAGAGAGAGAGGAGAGAGGAGAGAGAGAGAGAGAGAGAGAGAGAGAGAGAGAGAGAGAGAGGAGAGAGAGAAGAGAGAGAGAGAGAGAGAGAGAGGAGGAGAGAGGGAGAGAGAGATATGGGGGGGAGAAGGGAGAGAAGAAATAGGAAGGAATGAGAAGGAGATGAAGATGGGGGACACATGGGGACGAAGAAATAAGTTCTCCCGAGACCCAAGGAGGGAGGGAGAGAAATAGGATGGGGAGGCAAGGAGAGGGAGGGAGAAGTACGAAGACGGGGAAATTCCTTTCTCTTGGGCCTATCCGAGACGTGGCGATACAATGCCGTCTACACAAGTCAGAGATTCATAAGACGCGGACAACCCCCCCCCCCCTCCGGAAGGTTGCCGAGAGCGAAGGCCTAAGAGGACGTCACGGCGACCCCGGCTCTCCGCTGGCCTCGCTCGATATTCAAACAAATTTAATATGCGTCCACACAAACCCTCCCGCTCTTCCAAATTATTTGAATTTTCGTCGCGCGGAACATCTATCTCCGGCCGCTACATTTAAACCTCCTACCACAAAAAAAAAAACAATAAAAAAAAAAAAAAAAAAAATCAACCAACCAATCAATCAATCTTTGAGCACAGCGATCAACTTTGAACACCACATAATAAATTTCAGGTATACAATATCCAACTTCCGCGTCACTCAACTTCCAAGTGTGCTTTTGACCCGGCAGAGAATGATGTCAACTGTAATATTCGGTCAAACTCCTAAACCTTCAACTTTGACCTCGGGATAAACACTAATCTACTGACAAAGTTCGCTCACCCTCCTCTCCTCTCCCCCGCCCCCGCCTCCCTCTCTATCTCTCACTCTTCATTTTCTCCTCGCATATCCTCATCTACCTCTCTCCTTCCCTCTCGTTTCCAGGTCTTTCCCCTTTCTCCGTCTGTCCATTTGCCCTTCCGGTCTTTTCCTTCGCCATTCTTGTATTTCCCTATAACTTATTGACTCTCTGTATCTCCTTTCTCCTTCACTCATTTTCCCTCTCTTTCTCTCTCTCCACCTCTCCCTCTCTTTCTCTCTCTCCACCTCTCCCTCTCTTTCTCTCTCTCCACCTCTCCCTCTCTTTCTCTCTCTCCTTCTCTCTCTCTCTCTCTCTCTCCACTTCTCTCTCTTTCTCTCTCTCCACCTCTCCTCTCTTTCTCTCTCTCCACCTCTCTTTCTCTCTTCACTCTCTCCTCTCTTCACTTCTCCACTCTCCCTCCCTTTCTCTCTCTCCACCTCTCTCCCTCTCTTTCTCTCTCTCCCACCTCTCCCTCTCTTCTCCCTCTCTCCACTTCTCTCTTCTCTCTTTTCTCCATCTCCTCTCCAACTCTCTCACCTTCCTCCTTTCTCTCTCTCCCCTTCCTCTTTTCTCTCTCTCCACCTCTCCCTCTCTTCTCTCTCTTTCTCTCTCTCCACCTCTCCCTCTCTTTCCCTCTTCTCTCACCTCTCACCTCTCTTTCTCTCTCCCTCTCCCTCTCTTTCTCTCTCTCACCTCTCCCTCTCTTTCTCTCTTCCACCTCTTCCTCTCTTTCTCTCTCTCCACCTCTCCTCCTCTTTCTCTCTCTCCACACTCTTCCCTCTCTTTCTCTCTTCTCCATCTCCTCCCTCTTTTCTCTCTCTGACCCCTCCCTCTCTTTCTCCTTCTCCACCTCTCCCTCTCTTTCTCTCTCTCCACTCTCCTCTCTCTTTCTCTCTCTCCACCTCTCCTCCTTCTTTCTCTCTCTCACCTCTCCTCTCTCTTTCTCTCTCTTCCACCTCTCCTCTTTCTCTCTCTCCACCTCTCCCTCTCTTTCTCTCTCTCCACCTCTTCCTCTTTCTCTCTCTCACCTCTCCTCTCTTTCTCTCTCTCCACCTCTTTTCTCTCTCACCTTCTCCTCCCTTTCTGCTCTCTCCACCTCTCCCTCCTTTCCTCTTTCTCTCTCTCCTCTCTCCTCTCCTTCTCTCCTCTCCCACCTTCCTCCTCTTTCTCGCTCTCACCTCTCCTCTCTTTCTTCTCTCTCCACCTCTCCTCTCCTTCTTCTCTTTCTCTCTCTTTCTCTCTCTCTCTCCATCTCCTTTCTCTCTTTCTCTCCTCTCCACCTCTCCTCTCTTTCTTTCTCTCTCCCCTCTCCCTCTCTTTCTCTCTCTCCACCTCTCCTCTCTCTCTCTCTCCACTTCCTCTCTTTCCTCCTCTCTCTCCCCTCTCCCTCTTTTCTCTCTCCACCTCTCCTCTCTTTCTTCCTCTCTCTCTCTTCCTCTTTCTTCTCTCTCTCTCTCCTCTCTCCCTCCTCTTTTTTCTCCACCTTCCCTCTCTTCTCCTCTCTCCACTCTCCCTCTCTTTCTCTCTCTCACCTCTCTTCTTTCTCTCTCTCCACCTCTCCCTCTCTTTCTCTCTCTCCCCACTCTCCTCTCTTTCCTCTCTCCACCTCCCTCTCTCCCCTCTCCCTCTCTCTCTCTCTCTCTCTCTCTCTCTCCACCTCTCCCTCTCTTCTCTCTTCCATCCTCTCTTTCTCTCTCTCTTCTCCCTCTCTCTTCTCTTCTCTCTTTCTACCTCTCTTTCTCTCTCTCCTCTTCCCCTCTTTTCTCTCTCTCCTCTTCGCTTCTTTCTCTCTCTCTCTTCCTCTCTCTCTCCTCTTCGCCTCTTTTCTCTCTCTCTCTTCGCCCTCTCTCTCTCTCCTCTTCTCTCTTTTTCTCTTTTCCTCTCTTTCTCTCTCTCTTTCTTCTCTCATCTCTTGCTCCTCTCTCCTCTTCTCCCTCTCTTGTCTCTCTCTCCCTCTCTCTCTCTTCTCTCTCTTCTCTCTCTACTCTCTCCTCTCTTGTCTCTCTTCTCTCTCTCTCTTTCCTCTCTTTGCTCTCTCTCCTCTTCTCCTCTCTTGCTCTCTCTCCACTTGCTCTCTTGCTCTCTCTCCTCTTCTTCTCTTGCTCTCTCTCCTCTTCTCCCTCTCTTGCTCTCCCTTTCTCTCCTCCTTTTCCTCTTGTTTTCTCTCCTCTTCCCCTTCCCTCTCTTTTTCTATCTCTCTCTCTCTCTCCATTCCTTTTTTTCTCTCGTCCTCCTCTCCCTCCGTTCTCTCTCCTTCTCATCCTGTCTTTCTCTATTTTCTCCCTCTCTCTCAATATATATATATCCTTCTCACCGGTCTTTCTCTTCTCTTACAATTTCTCTATCCTTCTATCCATCTCTCTCTTTCTCTTATTTTTTCCCTTCCTTTCCTCCTCCTGTCCCTTTCCCTCTCTTCATTTCACCTCCTCTCTCCTCCCCTCTCCCCCCTCCCTCCCTCCTTCCCAAGCATCTCCCAGAACTCTTCCCTGATTTAATTTTCCCGCAAGATTTACAAGTGTGTCTAGCGGATAACTCGGTCGTGACGACTCCCGGCGGGCCACGCTCTTTACGGATCCTAATATGTGGCTTATCATTACCTGCGGACAACACCGCTGGTTTGCGGATGTGGGTGCGGGTGTGAGTGGATGTGGGTGAGAGCGGACGTGAGTGTGGGTTCGTTTGATTTTTGTGGATGTGGGCATGGGTTTGTGGATATGGATGTGGGTGTGGATGTGGATGTTGGTGGGGAGTCATTGCCCCTCGAACAGGTAAGCAATGAAAACAGGATAAGAGATGGGTGACGAGGAAATGATAAAACAAAATAAAGAAATTAGGTAAGGGATTTTTTATCGAAAGATAGGCCGGAGTGGCGAACGAGAAAGGAGAGAGAAGACGAAGAATCAATAATAAAAGAAAGTAAGAAAAATGTAGGGATGGGGATAAGGAAAGGAGTCAGGAAAAAAGGTAGCGAGGCAGGATGAAATAAGGAAAGAAAGAAAAAGATTTGGAGGGAGTGAGTCAGTGAGATGGAGACAAAATAAGAGAAATAGAAAGAGCAACAGCGAGAGAGCGAAGAGCCCCAATGCGAGAGGGAGACAAAATGCGAGAAAGACGCGAAAGCGAGACAAAACAAGAGAAAGAAGCAAGAGCGAGAGAGCGAAGAGCACCAAAGCGAGAGAGAGACAAAATGCGAGAAAGACGCGAGAGCGAGACAAAACAAGAGAAAGAAGCAAGAGCGAGAGAGCGAAGAGCACAATGCGAGAGGAGACAAATGCGAGCAAGACGCAAGAGCGAGACAAAACAATAGAAAGAAGCAAGAGCGAGAGAGCGAAGAGCACCAAAGCGAGAGAGAGACAAAATGCGAGAAAGACGCGAGAGCGAGACAAAACAAGAGAAAGAAGCAAGAGCGAGAGAGCGAAGAGCACCAAAGCGAGAGAGAGACAAAATGCGAGAAAGACGCGAGAGCGAGACAAAACAAGAGAAAGAAGCAAGAGCGAGAGAGCGGAGAGCGACAAGAGTGAGCCCCTCCGAAGTACAGCCCCAGGATAATGGTTGTCATCTTATTGATTGGTCCTTCAGACTGGCCGATACAGCACGCCGGACCCTGAGATATTACTGCCCGGGGCCTGTCCTTCGGGGGGAGAGGAAGGCGGCCCCTCGCGAGGATCCTCGGCGCGAGAGAGCCCTCCTCTGGCCCGCCTCCGAGAGGGGGGGGGGCGTGGTTCTTGCGCTGCGGACGTGGATAAGGAGTAGAGGAAGGAGCAAGGAAGGAAGGAGGGAGTGAGGGAGGGAGGGAGTGAAAGAAGGAGGAGAGAGAGAGAGAGAGAGAGAGAGAGAGAGAGAGAGAGAGAGAGAGAGAGAGAGAGAGAGAGAGAGAGAGAGAGGAGAGAGAGAGAGAGAGAGAGAGAGAGAGAGAGAGAAGAGAGGGGGGGGGTTAATACTAAATCCCCGTACAGCCATGAAAAACAAGCCTCGCCCCGATAAACATGGCAAATAAAAAATAAACAGTTTCGCCCTCCTGCATCTGTAAAACTAATGATTTGTAAACGTGGCTCAAAAAGCTTATCAAATATGAATGGGCTAATCTGCCCCTTGATGCTCCGGGCGCTGAGATGTGCCAGAAAAAGAGGAAAGAAGAAGGAGGATGTATAAAAAGATTAAAGAAGAAAGAGAGGGGAACAACGATGAAAAGAGAGGATGGAGGAAAATGAAGGAGGAGGAGAAAACAGGGGAAAGAAGAGAAAATATCCAAGTACCAGGAAAGGAAAAGCAAAATAGAAAAAAAAAAAAAAAAAAAAAAAAACGAAAGTGGAGAAACGAGAAACTAAACTACAAAAAAATGGATACAGAAAAAACACAAAGAATTTTATGATGAAGATTAATGCATACCCGTGGAAGTAAACGACTGCAGGATTAGAAGAATATGCGGGAAACAAGCAATTAAAAGGATGATGCCGATATGAGCTTAGTCGAGGATGAAGAGGCCGAAGAGAAGGAAGAGGAAGCCGAGGAAGAGGATGAGGTTGAGGCTTGGGGAAGATGAGGGGGGGGGGGGGAACAAACATCCTCGAGGACCGAATAACAGAAGGGTTAATCATTAGCATCAAGAAGTAAAATCCGGCAGTTGAGGACCAAGGAGGAGGAGGAGAGGGGAAGGGGAGAGAGCGGCAGCAGCAATAATAGCTACGATATTATTCATTGCAAAACCGGAAATTCTCATTAGGAACATTACTACACTATCAACAAATCTTTTACAATTACACAGAAAACCGATAGAAAGCTAAAACTAATCAGAATCATACCAAATGGAGACAAAAAGAGTGACATGACAAAAAAGGAAAAAAATTAAAATGCTAATAAAAAAGAATAAAAAGAAGGAATAATAATGAAGAAAAGCAATGGGACACTTGGTTGCAACAAGAGTAATTAACGCAACGATAATAAAAATCGGGCAGCGATAGTCTCGACATCACCCCCATTATTCCAGCATTATCTTCTCTCCAAACTAATGCAACTTGCAATACTGATAACAATTCTAAGAACTCCGTCACGGGTCTCGCGACAAGAACGAAAGAACTAATGACAACAAGAACATAACATTTCCCAACGTAAACAAACTGTGCCCCCTTTCTCCCCCTCCTCCCTCCTCCATCCCCCCCAAAAAAACGAAAGAAAACAAAACTATATCTGACAGAAAAACAAACTATCCGCACTTCAAAAACAAAGACAAACAAAACAAAACAAAAACAACCCGGACCCAGCCACCGCGGGAACTAACGTCGCACATTACACAACACGCTAAATAAAACCGGTATCGATCTTGAGTAACTCACGGAGGAGGGAACCGGGAAACTGGGGGGAGGGGGCGATGACAGGAGAGAAAGATGAGGAAGGTGAGAGAGGGAGGAAAAAAATGGAGAAAGGTAATTGTGGGGGCGGGAGGTTGAGTGAGTGAAGTGAGAGTGAGTGAGTGAGTGAGTGAGTGAGTGAGTGAGGAGTGAGTGAGAGAGAGAGAGAGAGAGAGAGAGAGAGAGAGAGAGAGAGAGAGAGAGAGAGAGAGAGAGAGAGAGAGAGAGAGAGAGAGAGAGAGAGAGAGAGGGGGGTCAGGAGAAAAGAATGGCAAGACTGTAAGACTTATAAGAGTAATACGACAGAAAAAAGAAAGCAAAACAAAGTATAAACCGAGAAAGAGTGAGAGAAGAGAGGCGTAGGGGGAGAGGGGAAAGAGGAGAAAAACATGGAAAGGGAAGGAGAAGAAAGACGAGAAAGAAAACAGGGGAGAAAAACAACCAGCAAAGACAAGGAATGGAAAATAGATGAAGAGCGAAAGAAACACATCAAAATTCCTGTTGAATTGGAAGACGTAGAAAAACACGGATTGAATGAACAAAACAATAAAAGGGGAAAGATAAGATGGCAAAGACGGAGAGAAAAGACAAAGAATAAGAAAAGAAAGATGGAGGAGACAAAAGACAAAGAATAAGAAAAGAAAGATGGAGGAGACAAAAGACAAAGAATAAGAAAAGAATAATTCAATCCTGACTACCGACGAAAAAAAAATCAAACTATAGGTCTACATAAAAAAAGAACAGACTACCGACAAGAGAAAAAAATCAAACGAACTATAAGCCTACATAAAAAATGAAAGACTACCGACGAAAAAAAAAACTATAGGCCTACTTAAAAAGACTACCGACCAAAAAATCAAACCATAAACTATAGTCCTACATAAAAAGAAGAGACTACCGACAAAAAAATATCTATAGGCCTACATAAAAAGGAAAAGAAAAAAACAAACTATAGGCCTACATAAAAAAGGAATATCACCAGTAATATATTTCATACACAGCGACCCACAGAGACCCTGGGAAGAGATAAGCGAGAAATGATAGAGAAACAGGTGAGGAGGTAACGCGAGACACCACTTGGGCTCCTCCAAATACCCCGAGCTTTCTTTGTTTTGCTTCCCTTGCCGCTCTTGCGTCGCCCAATGCTTTGCTCTTATTTTCTTCTGTTTGATTTTTTCTTTTCTTTGTACCACTTCCCGTTTTACTTCAACGTCGGCCTTTTATCCCATTTCATCGTTTTCCTTTCTTTTTACTTATTCATAATAATTTGATTAACTTTGTGGGATTCTTATTTCACTGAAAAAACTACACATCACAATGCCAATATCAACAACAACGACAACAAGGAAAATGAAAGAGCATGGAAACAATAAACAAAAAAAATAAGGAATGGAAGAACACAAAGCTAAGTCGCTCGTGTACCCTCGGGCGAAACTGCGTACCGTAGGGGGGGGGGGAGTACATTATACCATGATGAAAACCATTGTGCTAGAGTTGCACAGTATCCCTCCGCCTTTTAAAACTTTAAAAAATACAGCAGACTGTATAGAATTCGATCAAATATGTTCATAGGATTAAAAAAATGAGCACGAGAGTTCAGCTTTTGCTTGCAGATGCACGAAGATGAAAACGATATTGCGATTTTAGTGTTGTTGATACGAGACTAGTTTGTAATCCTGAAATCATGAACATTAATGCCGGTACATTTCCATGAAAAGTATATTGTAATTTGAATTAATGCGGGCTAATGCATATGACAGCCAGCATGATAATCTTTATATTTCATAATGCTTTCATTTTATATGTTAAATAAATTATGCCATGAGTACGAGGTTACTTTCAAATTCTTTATCTCCTTTTCTGTAAATGCAATCCATATACCTATTCATGAATCACTAGCTGATTGCTCTTTCCAATTTCGCCTTCCTGCCTAGTGCTCTGCTGCTCTTTGTTTGTTCTTCTAAAGTACAAGACAGTGACAGACAGACAGATATACAGAAAACCAGGCAGGCAAATACAGATATAGAGACAGCGGTAGGTAGGTAGGCAGGTGTGGAAGTTTAGGAATCTTCTACGTTTGTTCTACAAAAAGAAAAATATAGCCGCAATGGTGACTGAACATCAAAGGTAGGTAGGTAATAGGTAAGTAAGTAGGTAAGTAGGTAAGGTAGGTAGGTAGGTAGGTAGGTAGGTAGGTAGGCAGGTAGGCAGGCAGGCAGGCAGGCAGGCAGGCAGGCAGGCAGGCAGGCAGGCAGGCAGGTAAGTAAGTAGGTAGGTAGGTAGTTAGGCAGGCAAGTAGGTAGGTAGATAGGTAAGTAGATGGGTAAGTAAGGTAAGTAAGTAGGCAGGCAGGCAGGCAGATAGATATAGACGACGCGGCGCGCGAACACACTGTACTTCTCCCCTCCCCGCGCCCCCTCCCTCACACGTCACAGCCTCACGGGCGTCGTCGCATCCCGAGGCCTCTTTGCCGAGGCGTTGCAGTTGCCCCGAGGCCGCCATCACCCAACATCAGTCACTGCCGACGCGGAGACAGCGAAAATAAGACACAAGATTGCTTCATTTTCCTCTCCTTCCAGCTGACAATGAAAGACATACACTCATTTTTCTTCTCAGGTTTCTCTTGTCCTCTTTCGCTCCCTCTTTCCAGCTCACACCATGTTCTCGTAACCATTTTGCTCTAACATATCATATAGTTATATAGACGTATTGGACAGGCTAACAGATTGATTGTGCGCGCGTGCGCGACTGTCTATGTATATGCATATATAAATATGTATATATATATATATATATATATATATATATATATATATATATATATATATATGCATATATGGGTGACAGTATATATATAGATAGATAGAGATAGAAGAAGAGAGAGAGAGAGAGAGAGAGAGAGAGAGAGAGAGAGAGAGAGAGAGAGAGAGAGAGAGAGAGAGAGGAGAGAGAGAGAGACGCGAGCGCGCGACATACATATTCACATTCACACACGCGCCTTCTTTATCTTTCTCCTGCCATCTTTCCACTGACGTCATCCTTCTTGCCCATTTTCTAATTTACATACATGCATCTTTCCAAACCCTGCGTCATCCCATTGTCTTATTCCTCTTTTACATTCATTCCCTCTGCTTGTACGACCGTAATTGGTCTCGCTTCTTATCGTAAATTCTTCTATTTATCTTCTATTATTCCTTTCCTTCTCCATCTCTCACCAGCGAGGTCATCTTGTAAATTACATCTTATTTCTTCGTGAATACTCTGAAATAATCTTTCTCATTTCTCAAGACTTTCGTGTCGTGTAGAAAAATAAACAAACTCAAACACAAACACAAACACAAACACACACACATAGATAGAAAGATAGATAGAAAGATAGACAAATATTTCGTCTTTTTT
>NW_020869299.1:362454-379954 GCF_003789085.1 Penaeus vannamei | reverse complement strand
GTAAGCTTGCTATTCACGCTGATTTACCTGATGATTTACATTGCATTAGTTGGGAGGTAACGAGGGGGAAGGGGAAGGGGGGCGAATGGAGGGGAGGGGAGGGGAGGGGGAGGGAGGGGAAGAGGGAAGAGGGGAGAGGAGGGGGGAGGGGAAAGGAATAGCGGGAAAGAGAATGAATATAAGAGCAAGGAAGATGAGAGCGGGGGTAAAAGAGGGCAACTTGATAGACAGACAGAGAGAGACAAACAAATAGAGAATCAGAGAGAGAGAGAGTGAGCGAGTAAGCGAAAGAGTAAGCGAGCGCAAGTGGGAGCGAAAGAGCGAAAATAAGAGCGCGTCCGCCACACGCCATCACGCGAAGCAGACAGATTCCGCGTGGCCGATAATTCTCTCTTAATATTCGTGGTTCGGACGTCCAATCAGGTAAAAATGACCCGCGTCCTAATTGCGAGTAACCCGCAATCTGGTCGCATCTGCCAATAACCCTCGAGGCCCAGGCTGCCGCCGCCTGATGTGATGCCGGAGCGAGTTCACAGCATTTGGTCCATTAAAAAAATCATCACTATTTATTTATTTATTCATTCATTTACTTATTGTTTTTTTTTTCTTTCTTTCTTTCTTCGAAATGTGCATGTGTGCTTTCTGATAATCCCACAACCATCTATCTACTACTATACAACATTAATAATGAAACTCTGAAAATGTAATTGGCTCTTTATTCATTCATTACCGTTATTACTGTCACTGATATCCTTTCCTCATCACTATACAGTATATCATGATCAACACCATTACTAGAATTACTACCACACGGTATCAGCACCCCAACTTACACATCTGATAAACAAAGATCATCACCATCATCATCATCCTCATCATCATCATCACCATTCATCATCATCCATCATCATCATCCCAATCATCATCATCATCATATCATCATCCATCATCACCATCCCATCATCATCCCATCTCCATCATCATCATCATTACCATACCATCATCACCGCCTGCCTTCCAACCCGCGATCCGGTCTTTTCGAAGCATTAGCGAAAAGAAAAATGTCTTTGGCGAGCGGAGATGTGGGCTGAGGCAGAGGCGGCCTTGTCGGGATTGATATTACGAGCGGGGAAGTCAAAGAGGTCTTAAGTGGTAAACAAACAAATCTCGCTATATATGTGTGTGTGTGTGTGTGCGTGTTGCTGCGTGGTGTGCGTGTGGTGCGTGTGTTGTGTGAGAGAGAGAGAAGAGAGAGAGAGAGAGAGAGAGAGAGAGAGAGAGAGAGAGAGAGAGAGAGAGAGAGAGAGAGAGAGAGAGAGAGAGAGAGAGAGAGTGAGTGAGAGTGAGTGAGAGTGAGTGAGAGACAGAGAGTGAGAGTAAGTGAGTGAGTTTACAGACAAGTTCAAAACTAAGCAAAAGCAAATTGTTAAACAAAGAACCAACTAATATGAGGCATCTGCCACGGATGTGGATTTAAACTTTACGGTATAAACAAAGAAAACCAATAAATCTTGAACGATAACTTGTCTCTACACTATTCCTACAAAAAAAAACAGCTTGAGACCACATGCAGACGCTACAGTCACACTGCCCCCCCCCCCCCACACTGCTGATTGCAATTAAGCTTCTTACTGTAGAAGTCTCCTCGCGGTCTGTCACAGCCCACTTCCCCCGCAGCAGAGGCAAGGCGTAGTTCCAACTCCCCATTAACATACCTCAGTGTCAATCGTTACGCAATATCCATCAAGCATTCCCTCCCGCCGCTCTGCAACAGCATTCCCTCCTGGCGGTGCAACATGGCGGCCCATTCTGCAGTGTGGTTGCCGGCCCTCGCCCTCGCCTGCACTAACACTCGAATCACTGCACTGCACAGGCACTGAGGTCCTCTCCCGCGTATCAATATTTCATACTCCGGTTCTTCACTGCACGTGGTTGCAACTCCGCTTCGTGTACTCCAGACACCTGCGCATGACACAAACCGGCCTTCCACATGGCAACCAATACTTCAGGAAAAAATGTAAGAACGGGGGGTAGTGGGGATGAGGAGGAAAAGAATGTTAAGGAGAGCGAGAAAAAAGAAAAAAAGGAGTGAGAAAAAAAACGTGAAAAAATGCTGAACAAATTAACAGAGTGAACAAATCAATGGATGAAAGAATGCGTGAGTGATTGGAAGAGTGGGTGAACCAAGAACGGAGTGAGTGAATCAGTGAACGAGTGAGTGAGCGACTGTGAACCACGAACACGGCGAGGAATTCTAGGCTGCGGCTAAAAGTGGTGAATATCGGTATAATTTACAACAAAGGTTTTGTACTCTGTTCTGGGGCAGGGAACAGAGAGGGGAAAGGGAGGGGAGGGAGGGGAGGGAGGGCACAAAGAGAAGGGAAGGGGAAGTCAGCCAGGGCCGGCGCGGGAGGGTTTTGAGGGCCCCCAAGGGGGAGGGCCAAATGGGAAAGGGAATAAGGGGGAGGCAAATGGGAAAAGGAAGAATAAGGGGGAGGGCAAATGGGAAAGGAAGAGGGGAGGGCGGAAAGGAAGAATAAGGGGGAGGCAAATGGGAAAAGGAGAATAAGGGGAGGACAAAGAGGAAGGGGAAGAGGAAAGCAAAACGAATGTAGAGTAAGAAGAGAGGCATGAGGAGAGTCACAGAGGGAGGGAGGAAGGGGAAGTCTACGGGAATGCGAGACAAAATGGAGAACGGTACAACTGATGAATAAGGGAGTGAAGCGGATAAAAAAGAAAAAGAGAAAAGTATGATGATCAAAGAATCTTAAGAGAATTTACGAATCGGAATAAACGCGGAGCAGGAAGCAAAGGACAATGTCAAGGAAGATTATAATCTAACAAAATAAAAAAAAGAGAAGTCGACAAATGACCGATGTGGATGCAAGAGGGCGTTTACAGCTTGAGTCCCTATCCTTTGTGTGTCTGTCTGTCTCTGTCATTTCTCCTGTGAAATTATGTCAACTCCAATGCTCTCATTAAGCGTCCTTTTCTTTTATTCATTTAATGCTACCTATTTCCTTATTCTTATGCCATTTTTTTCACTGCACTACTTCCTTTCCTTCCGTCCTATGACACTTCTAAGTCTTCTTTCCTGGCAGTTACTCTATTTTTCTATCATCTTCTCATCGCTTTTCCCTCCAATTCTTTTCTTATCCTTGCATAAATTACTTCACATTACGCATGACCATATCTAATATTAGTGACATACTTTCATTCATGTCCATAAAATTATTTTACACATTACGGCTCGACTGCCCTCACTATTTTTATATATATCATTATCGAATTACCTCCACACCCCAGTCATCACCATCCCCGTCCCTTCCTTCTGTATCACTTACCATTCCCGTCATCATCATTACGAGCATTACAAAGATGAACATTATCCGCATAATGATTATAGCTATCATCCTCATTCTGCATAATCTGGTTTTCCCCCTTTCCTATCTTTAACCTAATCTCCCCCTACTCATTACCCACCTAACGCTATAATATTCTCTGTTGCTCTTCATCTCCATTATTGTCACAAAAAAAAGAAAAAAAAAAAAAGAAAAGAAAAAAAAAATCTTCACCTGCTCCTGTCAGTGCGTGCGTGTTGCCCCCCCCCCCCACGCTTTCCTCTTCCACTGCTAGTTCTCGCTGGACTCTGCCTGTACCCTATAAATATCTTTCTGCTAACGTACGCGCACATGCAGACGTTACAGTTAGCACACGGGGAGGGTGAGCAGCAACCAGACAAGGATTCGGCGAAAAGACAGGACAACGGAGGGACAGTAAGAAATACAAGGTTAAGAACAGGCAGACAGGAACCGAGAAGACATGCAAGCAGACACTCAGGTGACGGAGAAAAAATACGGTTACCAGTACAGGAGACGGGTAAACTGTTAGAAAAGCGAAAATTGTGGACAGACGCAGAAGGCAGGCAAGCACGGGACATGGACAAACACTGAAAACAAATAAACAGATAAACAAAGAGAAGACAAGCGGCCATGCGCGCTGGCAGACGGGAGGCAAACGGACATTCACGCAGACGGGAAACAAAAATACAAACGGACGGAAGGCACGGACGAACAGGCGGCCAGACAGACGCAGAGCCACTTGCACCGCCTCTCGTGGCCTTTCATCTCCTCCCCTTTCGCCCCGCCGCCCGAAACGAATGCTCAGCGCCCTGCTCCCGCTCGCGTCCCCATCACATAAAACACGACTAATAATTCTACTCTTGTAATGACTTTGTAATGACTGTTATAACTTTGCTTAATAGACTTTACGTCATTAGCCGCGCTGTGCTGCCGTCACACGTTATCTTGACGTGGAAACGGGTATGTGAGAATCTATGTACATGGACATGACTGTACTTATAGCTGTGCCTGTGTAAGTGACTGCCACAACAAAAAAATGTGCGACAGTGCCCGTGTGAAGTGCGTGTGTGTGCCAGTGCAGTGCCTGTGTGCGAGTGCTGCCTGTGCGGTGTAGGTGTGAGTGCCTGTGCGAGTGCGGTGTAGTGCCTGTAAGTGCGAGTAGGTGTGAGTGCCTGTGCGAAGGTGTGAGTGCCTGTGCGCGTGTAGTGCGAGTGCTGCCTGTGCGAGTGCGGTGTAGGTGTGAGTGCCTGTGCGAGTGCGTGCCTGTGCGAGTGCGGTGTGAGTGCCTGTGCGAGTGCAGTGCGAGTGCGCGTGTAGGTGTGAGTGCCTGTGCGAGTGCGGTGTAGGTGTGAGTGCTAGTGCTAACGTATCTTGTGCGAGAGTGAGTGCGGGCGTCGATCGCAAGACAAGGTATCCTTTTCAGCTGCTTTCTGTCTATCTGAAGTCTTTCCACTCTTTCCTTCTCCTTTTTCACTGAAGCTGGAATGTCCCTTCTCCCCTTTACTTTCTTAGTGTTGTGAAATAATAATTAAAATGTAAATTACCTTTTCGGCAAGGGTAGTTTTATTGCTGAGGAATATCAACTGTTATTGTTATGACTGCCATTACTGACAGCATCAATTGTCAAAATCAATATCAATAACAATAACATCACTGATGACAGAGCAATAAAAATATAAATGCAAGAAATGAATGTGATGCTAAAATAAGAACCCCAATAATAACAATAACAATTCTAGAAATATATCCTATGAATGATTACGGCAACAACCTCAGCAGTCCTACATAAGAGCAGCGTCCGCATCCCGCTGCGAGTTCCCGGATGCGGAGGCACCTTATCACGTATTCCTCCGTCACAGCTCGGCAATAATGCTAAGGCGCTGTAATCACTGCTCGACAATCTCTCCTTCTCTCCTGACTCTCTCTACTCTCCTTCGCACGTGATTCCTAATCTTATTTCTGATTTCTAATATACCCTATCTACCTTTCCTTTCTCTTCTCCCTTTCTTTCTTTCCTATTCTCCCTTTCTGTTTTTCCTCTTCTCCCTTTCTGTTTTTCCTCTTCTCCCTCTTTTCCTTTCTCCCTTTTTTTCTTTCATCTTTTCCCTTTCTTTTTTCCTCTCAGTCTCTCTCTCCACTTTACGAGTTGTCGCGCATGGCGAAAGTTTTATGAAGTAAGATTGCTCATGCACAGATGTATGAAGCGATAAAGAAACCACGCGGTCTTGTTTACTCTATTAGCGTAATAACCTTACTCTTTCTTCTACTTAATCGCTTTCTATCAGACATGTAACTCATTCATTAGTCACGTTTCGTCAGACAGGGCTTTCAGATATCAAATTGCTTATCAGCTGTTTGATAACCAAAAGAAAGTCAGTCACAATTCGGCAATTTGCAAGTACAATGACCTATATTATTCAGAGTTCATTGCCCTCTCATCTTGACTTTTTTCGTAATCTGGGAGTGTCGACACGGGCATGCAATTTTATTACTATTAATGGCAAAGATACAAAACTTGGTATACCAAAATTTAGTAGAATTAATGACCGCTTTCCCGGGGTCTAAATTAGTATTAACATGTAATATGCAAAAAGTTTTTCCACAAGTTTGAATTTAGTGCTGGAAGAACACCCTTTAGTCTTACAAGGCGTTTTAAAAATGGCAGTCTATAGCTGAACTTCCTTATAAAAACGGCAGAATCTTATACATTATAGTAACGCACACTAAGCACTTGATTTCTTTCATGTCTCACATTTCCATTTCCAGGAAATCAAGCTCAGTTCCAGCCAGTAGGATCCCTCCCAGGAGTTATATCCTCCCCATCAGAAATCGCCTCCGGGAACCCTCTCCTGCACCCGATCCTAATTTCTCCCCAGGAGGGCGTCCCGGCTCTTCCCAACCCCACAAAATGTCCTGCATCACCACGACGCCGAACCCTCCTTAAGCCTCATCCCCCATCCTAGCTTCACCCCCCCCCTTCTCTCTCTCTCTCTCTCTCTCTCTCTCTCTCTCTCTCTCTCTCTCTCTCTCTCTCTCTCTCTCTCTCCTCTCTCTCTCTCTCTCTCTCTCCCCCTTCTCTCTCTCTCTCTCCCCCTTTCTCTCTCTCTCTCCCCTTTTCTCTCTCTCTCTTCCCTTTCTCTCTCTCCTCTCTCCCTCTCTCTCTCTCTCTCCCTTTCTCTCTCTCTCTCTCTCCTTCTCTCTCTCTCTCTCTCTTCTCTCTCTCTCTCTCTCTCTCTCTCTCTCTCTCTCTCTCTCTCTCTCTCTCTCTCTCTCTCTCTCTCTCTCTCTCTCTCTCTCTCTCTCTCTCTCTCTCTCTCTCTCCCCCGTTTTCCTCGTCATTTTATCGAGTGCCGCTCTCCTCCAATTTTCTTGCAGCCTCCATCCGTCTAACTACATATCAACTCCCACCTAATCTCCCCATCGCTGCCCCTAAACACACAACCATCCATCTTCCCTGTTAATAACTCTCCCCCCAATTCAACCGCCCCACTCCAATCCCCCTCCCATGCACGCCCCCTTCTTCATTTTCCTCCTATCGCCAGCCTCTCTTTCTCCTCTTGTCTTCAAGTCAGCTCTACCGCTTCCTCTTCTCCTCTTCTCTTCCACTCTCTCTTCATCCCTCTCCTCTCCTCTCCTCTCCCTTCTCTTCCATCTCTCCTCTCCTCTCTCTCTTCCATTCTCCTTCTCCTCTCCTCTCCTCTTCTCTTTCCATTCTCCTCTCCTCTCTCTTCTTTCCATTCTCCTCTCCTCTCCCCTCCTCTTCTTTCCATTCTCCTCTCCTCTCCCTCCTCTCTCTTTTCTCCTCTCCTCTCCCTCCTCTTCTCTCTCCTCTCCTCTCCCCTCCTCTTCTCTTCCATTCTCCTCTCCTCTCCCCTCCTCTTCCATTCTCTCCTCTCTCTTCCTCCCCTCTCCTCTTCTCTTCCATTCCCCTCTCCTCTTCTCTTCCATTCCCCTCTCCTCTTCTCTTTCTCCCCTCTCCTTTCTCTTCCATTCTCCTCTCCTCTTCTCTTCATTCTCCTCTCCTCTTCTCTTCCATTCTCCTCTCCTCTCTTCTCTTCTCTTCCATTCTCCTCTCTTCTTCTTTCCATTCTCCTCTCCTCTCTCTCCACTCTCCCTCCTCTCCTCTCCTCTTCTCTCTCCATTCTCTCTCCTTCTCCTCTTCTCTCCATTCTCCTCTTCCTCTTCCATTCTCCTCTCCTCTCCCCTCCTTTTCTCTTCCATTCTCCTCTCCTCTTCCATCTCCTCTCCTCTCCTCCTCTTCTCTTCCTCTCCTCTCCTCTCCCCTCTCTTCCATTCCCCTCTCCTCTTCTCTTCCATTCCCTCTCCTCTTCTCTTCCATTCCCCTCTCCTCTTCTCTTCCATTCCCCTCTCCTCTTCTCTTTCCATTCCCCTCTCCTCTTCTCTTCCATTCCCTCTCCTCTTCTCTTCCATTCCCCTCTCTCTTCTCTTCCATTCCATTCCCCTCTCCTCTTCTCTTCCATTCCCCTCTCCTCTTCTCTTCCATTCTCCTCTCCTCTTCTCTTCCATTCTCCTCTCCTCTTCTCTTCCATTCTCCTCTCCTCTTCTTTTCCATTCTCCTCTCCTCTTCTCTTCCATTCTCCTCTCCACTCCACACCCTCTTCTCGTCTCTTCTCCCCTCCGCCCTTCCCCTCTCCCCCGCGCCCCGCCCATGTCCCCTCCCCATCCATCTCCCGCGACGCCGTAATCTCGCCATCAGATTAATTAAGGACGAGAAAACAATAATTCTCCACTGATTTCTTTGCCGTAATACAACCACCACCACGGGGGAGGCGGCGAGTCTCACGAGGAGGCTTGGAGGAGGGTTTTTCCGTTTTTCTCCTCTTCCCTTTTATCGTCTTTTGCTTCTTAGCTCGCTTTATTTATCATTCCCCCCTTGTCTTCATTATTTTCTTCTTTTTCTTACCTTACGTTTCCCCCTCTTCTCTACTAATCTCTACTTTCCTTTCCCTCCTCTTCTCTACTTTTCCTCTCCTCTTCTCTACTTTCCTTTTCCCTCCTCTTCTCTACTTTCCTTTTCCTCCTCTTCCTCTTTCCTTTTCCCTCCTCTTCTCTACTTTCCTTTTCCCTCCTCTTCTCTACTTTCCTTTTCCCTCCTCTTCTCTACTTTCCTTTTTCTCTACTTTCCTCTTCTCTACTTTCCTTTTCCCTCCTCTCCTCTACTTTCCTTTTCCCTCCTCTCCTCTACTTCTTTTTCCCTCCTCTTCTCTACTTTCCTTTTCCCTCCTCTTCTCTATATCTTTCCAAATCTACTCCTGTTTCCACGAGATAAGACTTCATATCCTTTACAATCTTCGTTTTTTTTCTCTCTTTATTCTCCCCCTAATTCCCCGTTTGTTAAATTAGTAATATTGTTCATGTGATATATTTTGTGTAAAAATTAAGAATTGTATTTTGATTTGTAACATCCTGCATAAGCAATGCGTGGGGTGTTGATGTTTACATGTTCATTTGGATCCTGATGCTCTTATGTTTTGGAGATGCATTATGGGTAAATGTTTTGTTTTGGTTGAGAGGGAGATGAGAGGATGGCTCTGAGGCACCATGTGGTATTAGTCAGATTTATAACTAAAGGAAAATATTAAACTGTCTTCAGAAATGACCAGTTTCTATCTACCTGGTAATAAATATTAGCACCGTATTCTTCTTTTGTTTACACTGCTCTGCCTCATGCTGTACGTTTATCACAGAAAACAAATAACAACAATCTAACCTAATTCCTTGAACTTATTTTCCTATTTCCGTCTTCACCAAGGATGACGAATGAAGTGTACACAGACGGAAAAAGAAAGCGGGAGAATGAGGGGAGCAGATACATGAGGAGAAAGGGTGCTAATGAGAACTAATGAGACCAAAGGGGGAAGAACGAGGGAAGCAACTATAGGAAAGGAAGAATCAAGGATTGTGGTATCTAAAAAGGGGAAATATAAGAAATAGTACACAAACAAAAAAAAGATAAATGACAAGATAAAGTAAATATCTTGGCACTCGGAAACGCACATTTTAGCAGCTGACCCCCCACCAGACCCCACTTGTTCCCTAGACTCGCCTCTCACAGCCCCTTCCTCCGGCTGACTCTTCCACCCTCTCCTTTTCCCTCATATCCCCTCTCCCTCTCCCTCATAACCCCCACCCCTCTCCCTCATGACCCCATCCCTCTCCCATAATCCCCATCCCTCTCCCTCATGACCCCATCCCTCCCTCATCCCCACCTCTCCCTCATGACCCCCACCCCTCCCTCCCCCACCCTCTCCCTCATGACCCCCACCCCTCCCTCATGACCCCACCCTCTCCCTCATGACCCCCACCCTCTCCTCATGACCCCCACCCCCTCCCTCCCCCAGCCCTCTCCCTCAATGACCCCCACCCCTCTCCCTCATAACCCCCATCCCTCTCCCTCATAATCCCCATCCCTCTCCCTCTCTCTCATAACCACAATCCCTCTCCCTCATGACCCTCCATCCCTCTCCCTCATGACCCCCACCCCTCTCCCTCTCCTTCATAATCCCATCCCTCTCTTCATAACCACAATCCCTCTCCCTCATAACCCCCATCCCTCTCCCTCATAACCCCCTCAAGACCCCCTTAGCCCAAGATAAAGCCCCCAAAACTGACCAAGGCACAGCGCGGATACCTCCTGACATGTGCATCACTCTTGCCCTCCCCCTACCTCCCTACCCCCTTACTTCTTCCTCTTACTACTATTACCACTTTCATCTTCCACTTTTTTTATACTCTTTACCCCTTCCTACAGGCAGAAGATAAAGAAAGAAAAGGAAAAAAAACGTACTATAGGAAGGATAAGAAGGAAAGCATTTCCTAGTTCCTAAGTAATCCAGAACTTATGAGGAAAATGGCAGGATAAATGAGGAAAGCCGGTGCATTTGAGGGAGGAGGGGAGGAGGGTGAGGAGGAGGAGGAATACGAGGATATGGGATGAGGGCGACGACGACGACAAAGAAGTAACAGAAGACGAAAACGAGGAGGAAGAGGAGCAGGAGGCTAAGACTCCATCCCCTCACCCAGCTAATTGGCCTCTGACGACCCAGGGGAGAGCTGCCCCCTCCCCCTTCTCCACCGAATAGCTTTACCTGATTACTGTAATTTGACCACAAATTTGGAGCCTCCTTGAGGAGCTGGCGTAACAAGGGGAGGGGACGGGGAGGAGGCGGGGAAAAGGTGAAGGAGAGGGAGAGAGAACCAGAGCAAGACGGAGAAGGAGAGGGAAGCACAGAGAGGAGCGCAGGAAAGCGGAGGAGGAGGGGAATGAGTAGCAGCCTCAAGCAAGGCAAATAAAGTAAACCCGAGCGTTATAGCGAGACCGCACACACACACTATATCGCTGAAGCAGATGTGCGCCTCGCCGTCCCAAGTACAGGTGCACTTAACGAGAAACATTATGGGCACATAAAGCCTCTTTAAATCTCTTATAATTCAGTTATATTACCTCCTGTGTCATTCAACGTACAGCCCAGATATGCAGAAGCCTCCCTTCACCCCCCCCCCTGCCTTTACCGTGACAAACACACCTCAATCTAAATCCGCAAAGAATACCCGCAAAAAAATCACGATAACGCAAAACACACAACAACACACATAAACCCCCAGAACATAAACCTTATCTATAAAAAAAACGAAGAACACGAGATTTGCACGCCCTCCCTCTCAACCCGACCGGATAAGCGCTTCGACTTACGGCGTTTTGGACCCCCGACGTCCCCAGTAATTCGCACTAATGCCAAGGTAGTTCCTCGCGCAGCCCAGACATGCTCGCTCTTCCTATGCAAATGTTGATCCGGCTACATCCAACGCCTGTCAAACAGCCTTGGTTTATGGCCAGACTAACCCAATCGTTGGACTTAGCATTCCTTTCGCAAAACGTGATAGGAAAAAAAAGAAAAGGGAAGAAAAACGTTTTCCACCAATGTATGGGCAACGAATCCTAATCTCTCCTTCACGCCACGGATAACCGCACTCATATCTATGAATGTTTATACACTTAATTAACCCGCAGTAAAATGTTGGGACGGGGAAGGGGGGGGGGGTGGAGAGGAGAAAAGGGGGAGAGGAGAGAAGAGGAGGGAAAGAGGAAGAGCAGAGGAGATGGAGGGGAACGTTAGAGGGAGGGGGAAGGGGAGGGAGAGAGTGAGGATATATATATATATATATATATATATATATATATATATATATATATATATATATATATATTATATTATTATTATATATACTCGTATATATAGATAGATATAAATAGAGAGAGTACAAGAGAGGAAGGGAGAGGAAGAGAGAGGGAGGGGGACAAAGAGAGGGGGAGAGGGGGGGGAAGAGAGGAGAGGAGAGAGAGGAGAGAAAAATATATGAAAGAGAAATAGAAAGTCAACTGAAACCCAATTAATCCCGCAAAACAATCACACCCACCAAAAAAAAAAAAAACAAACCGTTAGAAAAAAAGGTAAAACGAGAGAGAAAAAAGGTTAAAACGAGAAAAAAAAGGAAACGAAAACCCGCCTCCACCTCTCCCTGGACATCCCCCACTCGGCGCTAAATAAAACCTCTCGAAGCCCAACACAATAACAAGCAAAACTAAACCTCATTTGTCCCGAGAGATTAAAGGCACGCGGCGGCGGCGGCGGCGGCGATTCCCCTGCCGTGACTGCGCAAGATAATCCCCCTTGCATGAAACGGATAATTTTGCGAACGGATTTCAAATTTAAGCCGCACGGTCGCAGTTTTTACTGTCGGTTGCTTCATCGGAACTGATTTAAAGAGGTTGTAATTTACTTCCTCGGCCACGCGTGGGGGGCAAGAGGTGAGGGGAAGAGAGCGGCCGAATTAAGAGAGTGGGGGGTGGGGGAGAGGGGAAAAGCGTGGGGGTAAGAGAGGGCAAAGGAAACGAATGGAGTGGGCAAGAGGTGAGGGGAAGAGAGTGGCCGAATTAAGAGATGAGGGGAAAAGAGTGGGAGGTAAGAGAGAGGGCAAGGGAAACGAATGAGGGGGGAAGAAAGAGGCCGAGTTAAGAGAGTGGGGCAAGAGATGAGGGGAAAAAAGTGGGGGGTAAGAGGTGAGGGGAAAGAGAGGGCAAGGAAAACGAATGAGTGGGGGGGAAGAGTGGGCGCAAGAGGTGAGGGGGGGGGGGGGGCTGCGAAGGGTCAGTCTGGAGAACTTGAGATTACCCAGCTGCTAATTTTCCTTCTTATTTAATTTTCTTTCTTTTCTCCCTTTTTCCACTCCCCCCTCTCTCTCTCTCCCTCTCTCTCTCACACACACGTGCGCCCTTTACGTCAGGCACATCTTAAACGAACGCTTCTAATTAACCAAGTTATCAAAGACTGACTATACGCTGACAACGGTCGCCGTGGCAACTCCCAGACCACGCAAATCCACTGTATCAGGCCAACATGAGAGAAAACCAGAACACCGTAACAATAATCCGAAAATGATTAATCAGACAACGAGAGAAGAATCAGCTCGCCGAACTCTGCCCGCGTTATCACCGGCCATCGCTATCGTTTCTCTTTCCAAATTCGTCGGAATATCTCTATTCCTCTTCCTTACTTCCCACGCCCGCGACACGGATCGATCCCTCTTCTTCACGGCCGAGGTCTCCGGTCTCGTCCTCCTCGATGTCCAATTCTATGACTGGCCACGAGATTCTATGCAAATTATACAATTTTAAAAAAGAGAAGCAAATGTAACCCAAAAAAGGTCATGCAACTTGATAGAAGCAAAACTGACCTTTTCAGCGTCACTGGCTTGAGAACACCACTTGCACACTCACCTGCAATAAAAAAGAAAGAAATCCATTACTTTTCATTATCATATACTGATGCCTGGACAGTAAAGGCGTAAAAAAAACACAAAATGTTATCTACATTAAAAATAAATTCACAAAAAGAATATTGCCTTATTCGACGAAATCAACCATAAACATTTCATATCACTGGAATCAACAACGGTAATAATATTCGAAATCTAATTATTCAAACAAACTTTGATGGTGATCATTACTCGCTGTGCCCTGTGTGTGTATAGAGCAGCGGTATTAACCTGTGGGCTATGGGCTGATTCCCAGGTGGGCCACGGACATTGCATCAACTCCCAATTCTATTTAGTACTGTTGCTGCACGGGGTCATATATTATATTTGTTTCAGTGTCTTCTGAAAGTATGTTAATGTTCAAGTCGTAAGCAAATGAGTTTTATTTACACTGATTACAGTTATTATACAAAACTGTGTTATTAACAAATTATTAAAGATCTAAGGCAGTTAGCCATGAGTATACGATGTGAAAAGCACTGGTAGAAAGCATACAACATATTTGTGCGTGAAGCTCGAGCGAGCGAGACTAAGAGGGGAGAGAGAGAGGGAAGGGAGAGAAGAGAGGGAGGGGAGAGGATAAGAGGGGAGGAGAGAGAGAAAGAAGAAAGAAGAAAGAAAGAAAGAAAGAAAGAAGAGAGAGAGAGAGAGAGAGAGAGAGAGAGAGAGAGAGAGAGAGAGAGAGAGAGAGAGAGAGAGAGAGAGAGAGAGAGAGAGAGAGAGAGGGGAGGGGAGAGGGGGAGAGAGAGAGGGAGAGAGGAGAGAGAGAGGGGAGAGAGAGAGAGAGAGAGAGAGAGAGAGAGAGAGAGAGAGAGAGAGAGAGAGAGAGAGAGAGAGAGAGAGAGCGAGAGAGAATTAAGTTTAAAGATCCGTTCCACCCATAGGACACGTAAAGGCGGTTTTGCTAAACGTGGCCGCGGCAGGCGACCCGAGTTCCTCTAATTCAAGAACCTGCTTTATCTTCGTCTTCCTTCTCCTCGGCGTGAGGGCACTCGTTTTCGTTCCTGAGTGTAATTCCCTCATTTTCTCTGCTTCGTTATACTTATCATTATCATCTCCCGCGCCTGTTCTGCATTTATTCCAACTGCTCCTCCCCCCCTCTTCTTCGTGCTTCTGCTCTCTACTCTCCCTCTTCACCCCCTCCCCATCCCAGCCCAGCATCCCCTCCATACTTCTTTCTTTCACATCTTCCCCTCCTTCCCTTTTTCCTTTTACTTTGTTTGTCTCTAATCGAATTATTCCTTTCGCTTGCATTCCCATTTTATCAACCCCTACTGCTTCGCTCCTCCTTTATCCATGCTCCGTTCTTCCTTTCTTTCTCTTTGGTTCGCTCCTTATCTACTGATCGCGTATTCTTTTTTCTTCTTCTTTTATTCTGCAGTCCACTTCCCTTCTTCCCCTTTTTGGTCTTTCTTCTATTCCCTTTTACCCGCATCTCCCTTTCAAACTCTTCTTCTTTCCCCTTGCATGTCTTCCCTTTCTTTCGTCTTTTCGACCGTTTTCCTTCTCCCTTCCTATGAATCCCGAACTACTTCCTCTACCCCTCTACCCTCCTCCTCTTCCTCTTCCTCTACCCCCCTTCCCCCCTCCTCCTCTCCTCTCCTCTCCTCTCCCTCTCCTCTCCTCTCCTCTCCCTCCTCTCCTCTCCTCTCCTCTCCCTCCTCTCCTCCTCCTCTCCTCTCCTCTCCTCTCCTCTCCTCTCCTCTCCTCTCCTCTCCTCTCCTCTCCTCTCCTCTCTCTCTCCTCTCCTCTCTCCTCTCCCTCCTCCTCCAGCTCCCACCCCGGTTTAGCTGCCTCCAGTTAACACTCCATTACTCACCTGGTCGATTTACAGCACGCGCGTCACAGCCAGAAGAAAGGAAGAGAGAAAAAGTGGACGGAGGGCAAAAACATGAAAAAATAAATGAATGAATGAAACAAGAAGGATGGTGGCAACAGGACCAAAAATCCGACATTATATTTTAAAGCTATTTACATTACTTGCCATGCGCATTAAACTGACACTGAAATATAGGGATATGCTGATATGATTCCTACACTGATTGAAGTGACGATGGTTTCTGACTGAGGCAATGACTATAATGTCAGTAACAATAATTACATCTACCAGTACCACAATACCGCATAAGAAACGTGAAAATCGCCCTTACAAACCTATACAACTCGCACATACCCCCACCCTATCTTCCCTAAACACTCGCCATCCATCACTCCTAATAAAAGTTCACCGCGAACAAACAAAACACTTAAATGCACAAAAGGAGACATAAAAAACAGCTGTTCTTTTCATCTTTCGTCAGCTCCCGATCCCTCTCACACCCGCGCCCAACAACCTCCCCGACTTAGGCTTATATATTTACTTCACAGGGGCGTTGCTTACACGGCCCTCGCGCCCCACAAACGCCGAGGAACTAAATACGCCATTACGACTGCTATTACGACCTCTATTGTATTGTCTTAAATAAACTGTCCATACAACTCCTATAAACAGTTGAAAGGGGCGGAGGGGAAAGAGTGGGTGGGGACGGGGGAGGGGCGGAGAGCAGCCGAGGAGGAAGGAGGAAGCGAAAGGGAAATGTACGGGAACTGTTGGAGAGTTTGAGTTTTAGTCTCCGCCTTCCTTTGAAATTTCCCTGTAGATGATATTGAAATGTCGCAAAAAATAAAACCTCCCGTTGCCACACAGCCTTTCCTACGGCTGCCCAGCCATACAAAACAAGTCTGGCGCAATAAGTCACAACCCACAAAAATACATCGGCTCAAAGTGGCCCCGCTGAAACAAAAACAAAGCAGTTAGGCCACTTCCCCTCGGCAGCATATTCCTCTTGTTTATTTGGATCCCGCGTGATCCACACTCGTAACTGACCTCGTGGCTGCCTTGTTTCCTCTAAATCTCATCGCTGAACGACCCATGGACCTCAATGGAATATGCAATACATAAAAATAAAATGCACCAAACGTTTAAATGCGCACGGACTAGGACCATCGAAAATGATACACTATTACCATCCTTCGCTTACACCAACCGCAAATCTCACGTGAGCAGCAGCTGCTTCTCTCTTACTTGCTCGAGTTCATTTGCCTTCCTCGAACACAAGGCAATCTGTATCCACGTCACTTGAGTTTTCTCTCAAATGCAACGGAACAGCCAACGAAAGAGAACTGGCCGTTACACAAATTTACGTTCAGACTCGCAGGCATTTGTTCCCGAGTCATGTAATCCACGCCATGAAATGCAGCAGACAGGAGTCCCGGCGTCTGAGCGATTCTCAGATGGAGGATCCCTTGTGTTTGGATAATGTATCATCGCGGCCATTCTAAGTCAGCGAAAGTATGGCACCGTGCCACCCAAGACCCATTCACTTCGTTATCCTCGTGCCTTTTTTCCTTGGCGATCGCAAACACGTCTCATCTTTCTCCATATTTCCTTCACCTAAACGTGCTGTCTCCATTTCTCACTTTCTCCCTCACCCTTCCTGCTCCCTTGACCAAAAGCATGGGCATGGAATTGCGAACACAATCACACAAAATAGCACATGTAATTAGAAGTTCTTCAAGATCCACAGTAACATTAATTGGGCTGATTTATTACACTGCAGCTTTTGTCCATCATAAGGTATAGTATCTTGGAACGCGAATTTCAGTAGCGTACATGAATATGACCTTGAGTTCTAAATTACATCCTATATATAAATCGTAGCATAAAGATTTCCAAAGTCTTAAGCTCGTTACCTAACCTCCCATCTTCGAATCAAAGCATCACGAGCCAAACGACAAAACTCAACCTAAGATAAAACCACTCCAATACCGTGACTAGAATACATACATGCATGCATGCGTGCGTGTGTGCATGTATGTATGTAGAGGAGAGGGGGAGAGGGGGAGAGGGGAGAGAGGAGAGAAGGAGAAGGGAGAGGAGAGAGGGAGAGAGGGGGAGAAGGAGAGAGGGAGAGAGGGAGAGGGAAAGAAAACCATCCATCATGGATTTTCCCGAGTAAGAAACGACTTAATCCGACCGAGACAGCCCATGCGTGACAGCAGTCGTTGGAATAATCAACATCCTTGAGCTTTGGCTGCCACATCCACATATGTAACTTTTTTTTTTCTCTCTCTCCCTCTCCTCTCCCTTTCCCTTTCCCTTTCTCTCTACCCCTCCTTTCTCCCTCTACCCATCCCTTCTCCCTCTCCCTCTCCCCTTCCTTCTATCTCTCTACCTCTCCCTCCTCCTCACTTCTCCCCTCCTGTCTCTCTCTCTCTCTTTTCCCATTCCCTCGCCCTCTTAACCTTTACCTTGCTCCCTC
>NW_020869299.1:347454-357454 GCF_003789085.1 Penaeus vannamei | reverse complement strand
CGCCCAAGGAGCGCGCGCGCCATGACGTACAGGGCGCAGTATCCCGTTTCGTCTCCGCCCTGCCCGTCCTACCCACCCCACCGCCTCTCCTCATGAGCCACATGCAATAAACCAAACGGGCTGGCGTGGTCCAAGTAAATAGAACTATAATCCTTTATTAATATTCCCCGGGACTCGCCGAATTGATGAGAAGTTCAGCTCCAATAAATGTCGAGATAAAAACAAAAACTAGAACCCCAAGATAAAGGGCAGAAGAGGGCGCCTCCCTAAACCCCGGAGCCACGACGGTGTATGACCAAACAACAACAAACAAAAAAGGGAGATGCCAACTAGCCAAGAGGATGCACATACCAGACGGCCAAAGCACGCGCCAGCACAGCACGACGCGCCGCGAAGGGACTTGCAAAAAGCCTCGACACGCGACGACAAAGGCCAACAACTTGCTCCCTCGCCCGCCAGCCAGCCCGCCTCCACACCCCCACGCCAGACGTACAGAGAGACAGAGACTCTGTGTGTGTGTGTGTGTGTGTGTGTGGTGTGTGTGTGTGTGTGTGTGTGTGTGTGTGTGTGTGTGTGTGTGAGTGTGTGTGCGTGCGTGTGTGTGTGTGTGTGCGTGTGTGTTGTGCGTGCGTGTGTGTTGTGTGTGTGGCGTGTGTGTGTGTGTGTGCGTGCGTGTGTGTGTCGTGCGTGTGTGCCTGCGTGTGCGTGTGCGTGTGTGTGTGAGAGAGAGAGAGAGAGAGAGAGAGAGAGAGAGAGAGAGAGAGAGAGAGAGAGAGAGAGAGAGAGAGAGAGAGAGAGAGAGAGAGAGAGAGAGAGAGCACGTCTCATCTCCCTATCTCCCTTTCTCTGTCTTCTCTGTCTGTCTGTCTGTCTCGTTCTCTCCCTTACCTTTCCATCTCTTTCTGCCACTGCATCTTGCCTCCCTTCCTCTCTGCATTCCCCTCCTTTCTTCCCTCGTTCCCCCTCTAACAGGCCAACCAGGCAGTAAACAGCCTTTTATGGAGTATACAGGTAGAGGCACTTTATCAATCTTCGACGATTTCCCTTATCCCTTCTTCCCCCTTTCTCTTCCTTTCAACCTCCTTGCACAATCGCCCACGACTCTCTCTTTCTGTCCAACTTCTCCTTTCACCTTCCTTTCCACCCCATTATTTTTCCTTAAAAACTTTTTCTGATAGCTTTTAACTCCCACGCTGCACATTTTCTTCTCCCGTGTTTCCCATTCCTTCCTTCCCTTGTCCTTGTTCCCTTTCGCAGTTTATTATCATCATCAACCGCCTATATATCCTATCTATCCAGTCTTCTGAAGTATGACTCTCAAAAAAAGACAAAGGCCTGCATTACACCCCCTCCCTCACACCCCCTCCCTCTGCCTTGCTCTCCCTCCCTTCTGTTATTCAACCGTTTTACTGCTTAGTCTCTCCTTCTCCCCCTCCCTCCTTCCTCCTGTTATTTACCGCGCCTCTCCTTTTCTCTCCCTCTCCCCTCTCCTTTTCCTTCCCTCCCCCTCTCCCACTCCCTCTTTTTATGACATATCTCCCTCTCCCTCTTCTTTGAAAAATGATCTCCCACTCCCTCTCTTTTGAAAATGATCTCCCCCACCCCTCTCTTTTGAAAATGATCTCCACTCCCTCTCTTTTTAAAATGATCTCCCCACTCCCTCTCTCTTTTTAAAATGATCTCCCACTCCCTCTCTTTTTTAAATGATCTCCCACTCCCTCTCTTTTTAAAATGATCTCCCACTCCCTCTCTTTTTAAAATGATCTCCCACTCCCTCTCTTTTAAAAATGATCTCCCACTCCCTCTCTTTTTAAAAAATGATCTCCCACTCCCTCTCTTTTTAAAATGATTCTCCCACCCCTCTCTTTTTAAAATGAAAAAAGATCTCCCCACTCCCTCTCTTTTTTAAAAAGATCTCCCACTCCCTCTCTTTTAAAAGATCTCCCACTCCCTCTCTTTTTTAAAAGATCTCCCACTCCCACTTTTTAACATGATCTCCCACTCTTTTTAAATGAACTCCCCATCTTTTTAACCTGAATCTCCCACTCCCCATCTTTTTAACCTGATCTCCCACTCCCATCTTTTTAACTGATCTCCCACTCCCCATCTTTTTGATCTCCCACTCCCCATCTTTTTAACATGATCTCCCACTCCCATCTTTTTAACATGATCTCCACTCCCCATCTTTTTAACATGATCTCCCACTCCCCATTCATTTTTAACATGATCTCCCACTCCCATCTTTTTTACATGATCTCCCACTCCCCATCTTTTTAACTGATCTCCCACTCCCATTTTTAACCGATCTCCCACTCCCCATCTCTTTTTAACCTGACCTGATCTCCCACTCCCCATGCTTTTTTAACCTGATCTCCCCACTCATCCCACTCCCCATCTTTTTAACCTGATCTCCCACTCCCCATCTTTTTTGATCTCCCATCTTTTTAAACATGATCTCCCACTCCCCATCTTTTTAACATGATCTCCCACTCCCCATCTTTTTAACATGATCTCCCACTCCCCATCTTTTTAACATGATCTCCCACTCCCCATCTTTTTAACATGACTCCCATCTAACATCTCCCCACTCCCATCTTTTTAACATGATCTCCCACTCCCCATCTTTTTAACATGAATCCTCCCATCCCCATCTTTTTAACATGATCTCCCACTCCCCATCTTTTTAACATGATCTCCCACTCCCCATCTTTTTAACATGATCTCCCACTCCCCATCTTTTTAAAATGATCTCGAAATCTTCCTTCACTCTCTTTCTTCTCCATACTTTTCTTCTCCCCCTCCATTCTTTCCCCCCTTCGCCTACTTTTTGATAAACTTTCCATCATTACTTTCTCTTCCTCCCCCCCCCCCTTCTCCGGGTGTGAGAGTGAGGGGCGGGGAGTGGTAGGTGGCGGAAGGTCGTAGAGCAATATGTTAACATTTACGAGAACTCCCGAGAGACTACCTAGCGCCCTACCCCTCCCCCTCCCTCTCTGCCTCTGCCCTCCTCCTCCCAACGTACACTTTGGTGGTAGGATGGTTAAAAGACAAAGACAAAAAGACAAGGAAAAGAGGGAGAAAGAGGGAGAGAAAGATGTGCTGACCGAGGGGAGGAGTGGAGCAAGGTGGAGGGAGAGAAGGGAGAGTGGAGAAGACAAGGAATGAAAGAAGGAAAGAGGAGGAGGGAGGAGGGATAAAGAGAAGGAGAGGAGAAGGAGGGGAGGGAGGAGGGAGGAAGGGAGGGAAGGGAGGGAGAGGGAAGGGGAGGGAGGAGGAAGGGAGAAGAGAAGAGAGGGAGAGAGAGAGAGAGAGAGAGAGAGAGAGAGAGAGAGAGAGAGAAGAGAGAGAAGAGAGAGAGAGAGAGAGAGAGAGAGAGAGAGAGAGAGCGTGTGTGTTAGGTGGTAGATGAAAACATGAGCTCTCCCAGGGTACGAAATAAGACGAGAGGAGATGAGATGCAATGAGGTGGGGAAGGTGAGTGGGCGTAAGGGAAAAAGAGGAAGAGAAAATTAGAGAAAATTTATGGGGAGTAAAACAACATAAGATAAAGAAGGCGGGCGGTCGGCTGTGGCGGCGTGACATCAGGTGGCAGTGGTGAGAACCGGCGAAGAGGGTGATTAAGATCCGAGAAAGATTGCAAAGGAATACGGCCTCTCAGTCTTTGTCTCCGCGCCTCCTCTCTCGCTCTCTCTTCTCCATCAAATCCCCTTTCCTCCATTCTTGCCTCGTCTCCATAATCCTCACCTTTCTCTCCCTACCCCCACCTTTCCCTCCTCTCCACCTTCCCTCCCTTCCTCCAACGTCTTCCCACTTCCATCATATCTAAATCATACCCCTCCCATACCCCCTACCGGCCCCTCTTCACACGGCCGGTTTCCAGTGTACAGATACGGTATAAATATGTAAATCGTGTGTGGTGAAGCCTCTCACCAGCGCCGCATTTACACATTTACACCTCCGCGAAAGCCGGGGCGTCCCACCAATGCGATAAATAAAGGGATAATGTGGCACACTGTAAATCCCGAGGAAGATGTAGGAAGGAAGGTGAGAGGAGAGAGGAGACTAAAAAAAAGGGGGAGGAAGAGATGGGGAGGAATGAGGGGAAGGGCAGGGCTAAAATGAGGGAAGTGAAGGATAAAGAATGAAGGAGAGGGAAAGAAGAGGATGAGGAAGGAAAAATGGGGGAGAGAGAGAGAGAGAGAGAGAGAGAGAGAGAGAGAGAGAGAGAGAGAGAGAGAGAGAGAGAGAGAGAGAGAGAGAGAGAGAGAGAGAGAGAGAGAGAGAGAGAAAGAGAGAGAAAGAGAAGAGAAAGAGAGAGAGAGAGAGAGAGAAGGAAAAGGACTATGAAGTAAAGAGAGAGCGAGAAAGAAGGAAAATGAGTACGAGGTAAAGAGGGAAAAGGCTAAGGAAAAACGACACGAAAATGAACCCGAAAACGACCAAGACTACATGCAAGAAAATGCGAAGAAACGCCTGGTTAGACAGCTTCTCGGTTATTCCTGGCGTGGCAGTGACAGCCTTGTTTAGTGGGGTGACAAATTCCATTTCCAACGGTATCCAAAACAATGACTCTGTTGCATTTAAATATATCCAATTCCCTCAGCTCCCCCACCCCCCTCGCCATCCACTTGTTCCCCGATATAGAAGAAAAAAATTGGAATCATGCGAATGCAATTTTTAAAGCCAGCTGAACGCTAAACCATTTGCATAAATAAACATCTATATTTACATCATAACTACAAGCTAACTGGCGTATCAATAACCATTTGTTTGTTTTTATTTCAAGATCATTAATATCGGGGAACTCATACCATTTTCCAAACGGTACATTCATCACGAGGAAAACAGCCGCGCTTCCACACCGACGCCGGGCCCGGAACAGCATTCGGCCGCACGGGACTCCGGCCGCGCGGCGAGCGTATCGCGAGGTGTGGCGGACGGAGGGAAAGGTGAATGGGGGAGGGGGTGTGGATGGGTGGAAGGGGGTGGGTGAATGGATGGAGGGTGGTGGGTGCGTGGAAGGGATACATGAGAGGGAGGGATGGACGAGGGAAAGGGTGGATGGAGAGGGAGGAGTGGACGGGAGGGAGGAGAGGACGGAGGGAAGGGTGGACGGAAAGGGAGGGAAGGACTGAGAAAAAGGGATGGACTGAGGGAAGGTGTGGACGGAGGGAAGTGGTGGATGTGTGGAAGGGGTAGGGGGGAAGGAGAGGGGCGGATGGAAGAACGAGACGGATGCAGGGAAGGGTTGGACTCAGATGAATGGAGGGGTAATGACTGACGGAGGAAGAGGAGTGGACAAAGGGGAAGGGGTGAGGAAGAACTATTGTGTTGCTTAGTAACTGGCGGGGAGGGGGGGGAGAAATTAAAGCGTAAAAAAAAGAGCGAAATGCCAAGCTAACCTCCCTCTCATCCCTTCTTTGGCATTGATCTTCATGTTGTTTCTATCTCTCCTCTCATCTCGCTCCCCCTCTTCCTCTTCTTCTTCTTCTCCCTCTCCTTCCCCCCCTCTCCTCCTCTCCCTTCCGCACCGAAATCAACCTCCGTGCAAGAACCCGAGCCGCGTGGGGCGCCGAGACTCCTCCGCCTCCTGGGGGTGTTGCCTTACCGGAGTCTCGCCTTGGACCACGCGCGCGGACACCCCAGGGGACCCCGAGGTAGCCACGCATACCTCAGAAGCAAAAAACAAACAGAGGAAGAGGAGATGGGATTTTGGTGGTGGTGGTGGTGATGGAGCTGGAGGAGGGCGTATAGGGTGATGGTGGTGGGGGTGATGGTGGTGGATCGTGGTGGTGGTAAAGAAGGGGTAAGGCTAAGTCAAGGATGATGATGCGATGATGATGATGATGATGATGATGATGATGATGATGATTGATGATGATGATGATGATGATTGATGATTGATGATTGATGATGATGATGATGATGATGATGATAGTGATGATGACGACGACGAAGAATTAGCGAAAATGTGTATTCGACAAAACAAAGTTGCCAGGGAGGGACGAGCGTTGCAACGCAGGTGAAAAGAGCTTTTCATCAAAGAGGAGACGACAGTTCAAAGGAAACAGAAGAAAAGATGAAGGGGGGGAGGGGGAGTGATCCCACTTCACTTATCCATTTATTCTCGCAAAAGGAAAGAAAAGAAAATCGGCAATGCAACTGAAATATCATGGGAAAAGGGGAGAGGGGATGTCTCGGCAAGAATCAAATATAAACACATATAAAAACATAGGAAAAAAAATATGAATGTGGGGAAAAAATTGTTTAGAGAGAAGAACTGTAGGGACACATGTCTCACACAGAGATATTGACACCATGTATAGGCATACCACCACTTGCCTCCCCACGGCGTATTTGGTACTCTACTAGTACATTCGCTGTCTCTTCCGGAGTCTGTGGCTGTGTCTGCGACTGTCTCTCTCGCTTCCCTCCCTCTCTCTCCTCTCTCCTCTCTCTTCTTTTTAAAATCTCCAAACCATCAAAGATTCTCTCTCTCTCTCTCTCTCTCTCTCTCTCTCTCCTCTCTCTCTCTCTCTCTCTCTCTCTCTCTCTCTCTCTCTCTCTCTCTCTCTCTCTCTCTCTCTTTAAATCTCCAACCCATCAACGACCGGAATCAACGTGCTAATGATTAACAAGGCACCATCAGACCCACCAAAAAGAAAGAAAGAAAGAAAGAAAAAAACAAGGAAATAAAAAATAATCGATCTCGAGATGACCCCATTTCCTATAAACATAATAATCATTATCGTCATTATTCCCGTCATTTTCGTCATGCAAAGATACGGTTGAGATTGCATGCATTCCCAAAAATCACAACGGAGGAAAAAATAATAACTAAATTGATAAAAGAAACCAGAAGAAATGCCCTCCAATAAACCAGATATTCAGTCGTTCAGAGTTAATTCTACACGACACGACGAGTCACGCACGCAACCCTCCATGATCACACACGAAACTCGCACATTAAACACACAAAAAGGCGATTCTTTTCACAAATAACAATGGTAAAAATAACAAATAGATAAACCCGCTCAAACATAAACATAGCAAGAACAGAAAAAAAGCACACACGGGAACTAATGCCCTGTATGCCTGAGAAAATGAAAACCTCTTTACGTCCCACCACCTTTAAAAGGTCAGCTCCCCTCCTTCCCACCCCTCCCCCTCCTTCCCCAACCAGGCGGCTTGAGATGTTTACAATTTTGATCTGAATGCTTGACCTTTTAGGCTTCGGGGATTGCCTGCCTTCACGTGTTAAAAGGCTTGTTTCCAGAGGCACGCTATCCCGGCCTCCAAGTCACAACTTTTCAAAATAAATCAATCAATTAACTAATCAATTAATAATAATAATAAAAAATAAAAGAATAATAATGATAAAATAAAATTCTAAAAACTATAACAAAATGATAACAAAATCGATTTGCATATTCACATACATTTGAATATAAAAATAAACTGGCTACATATAAGACTCACTAACCTTTACAAATACACTATCAACAAGATGCAAGGAATCTATATTTATAAACACAGCATATGTCTATGTACAGATCGATCGAGGGCTAGATGGATAAAAACAGATCTAGGAACAGACAAACCTGTACCTGTAAAAAATATACGAGCTATAAACGCTACCAACCAACTTCCCATTGTTTTATCTTTCTATCTCCACATACATTCTAAACATCTTTATTCCCATACGTCCTTTTTACTTTCCCTTCCCCTTCTCTCTCTCTTTCTCACTTTTATCCCTCTTCTATACCCCACTCAATATCACATGCAACTCGGAATAATATTTGAAAAAAAAAACTTTGACCCTTCCCTGAATTTATGCCACGAAGATTTCCAATAATCCCGGACTCTACTTTCCCCCTCTCTGACATCTCTTTCTATGCCTCTCCTTCGTGATATTCCTCCCAAACCATCTCCGGTTCGCCTTCACTTTATTCACTATACATCTGTGCCATCTTATCTGATGTTTTCCTTTTAACATACCATAAGTTTTTTTTTTCTAGGTCTTCAGCAAATAATTAAGGAGTGAGGGTCCAATTAATACTAATAGCTTTTCTATTCTGATTTGTTTACTTGAAGCTGCGTCTCTCCTGCCACTGATAAGTCCTAAATAAATACGGGGGCAATAAATCACGCCTAGCTCCGCCCTAATCACTCTCATTCCCCATGTAAATCTCGAGGCTTTGACGTAGGCCTACAACGCCACTGAAACTCGCCGGCCTCCAACAACTGACTTAGCATTTCCGCCAAAATCCTCCAGCTTCTCAAACTTCCTCCCTTGGACGCCGCTCAAAACGTACGAGCGACGGCATGAGGTGCGTTAATCCTCCCACGTCGCCTCCCCCCCACCACCACCACACTACTTCTACCCCTTCCACCGCCATCGTGACCCTCTCTCCACCGTAAAAAAAAAGAGGAAAGACGGAGTTTTACTTTATGCATTCTTCTCTCACATGAACTACGGTTCCGCTGCGCCTCGCTCCCACCCTCCGCCCGCCCATCTCTCGCCTCGAACGACCCCATACATCAAATACTCCCTTCTGCCATCAAAGCTCACCGTGCAATAACACTCTCAGTTGGACTTCCAATTTCTACCACATGGGTCGAATCATTACCTCCTCTCCCCACCCCATAAAAAGACAAGCTTCTCCCCTGCCCCCTGTGCCCATCTTCCCTTTCATCTAGTTGCCATGAACGCACGGTGCGTACCTTTCGCCCTCTCTCCTCACACACTCCCCCTCTCCCTCTTTCCCTAAAGCTCTTTCTCCTTTTCGATCCGCTCTCTCTCCTTTCGATCTCCCTTCTCCCACTCCCCCTAAATCTCCCCCACTTACTCGCCCACCCCCTACCTCTCTCCCTCCCCATTCTTCTCTCCATCACGCCCATGCACACTTAATCTCTGCCTCTGACTTACGCGCACTCTCACTCACGAACTCACCCACTCGGTTCCTCTCTCCCCTCTCTCTCTGTCCCTCTCTCACTCTTCCTCCGTCTTCTTCCCTCTGTGCAACTACACTGTCATCATATCAAACATTTGCTTGAATACTTTAAACAATATCCGCGTGTGTCTTTCTGCGCCCGCAGCGAGAACGGTCATCGAAGTGAAAGGTTAAGACTTGATTGTTCTTTCGCTTTCGTGAGCTGCAGATATTAATAACGCCTCCAGGGATGTAAACCAGACTGCTCTCTTCTTTCTTATTATTTTCTTCTTAATCCACCGTTCTTGACTCTCTTTCCTTGTCTGATTTGTGATAAAATTATAAGACGATAGATGTAAGCACAAGTTTAGCGGCTACTTGTGACGAAGGTGGTGTCGAGAGACCGCAGTCGACCTCAGAATTGCTCACGGATGGAAATCTTTTGCACTTTGGCCTTTCCGCTCCACCCGTCTACGACAAACGCCTGCTAACCCTTTAACCTTACTTCATAATCCCTAACTGCACGTTTGCCCTTACAAACGCAACTGCTATCCTCCTTTAAGTTACACTTCCCGTTACTAGGATCACCCTTTGCGCTCCCGTCACCCTTCGCCATTCACCTTGAGAAGTACTTTACCCTCGACAATTACCTACCACTCCTCGGTACACTTCTATGGCTCTCTTTATCGTCATCATTTCGCTTTCGCGCTCTTCCTAATCTTCCAATGGCCCTTTCTTGCTTTAATCTCCATCCTTCGACGTCTTTTATTTGTCCTTTCATCACCTCCCCTTTCTTTCAAACCACACTCCGTAAAAGTGCCAACACATCCGCCCTTCCCCCTTTACCCCTTGAACAAACATATTCTCCAAATCCTTGAATCCCTAAATCCCTAAATCCCTAAATCCTTCCCCCTCGAAACCCAAACCACCACCACCACCTCCACCCTAAAATAGAAAAAAAAATCTACCCGACCCACCACCGCCAACACCTCCAACCTGTAACCTCGTCCTCTTGCCCACTCCTCCACCCTCTCCCCATCCCCTTTCCTTCCCTCCCCTCCCCACCT